>PVLD010006019.1:0-105112 GCA_004027595.1 Dinomys branickii | reverse complement strand
ACAAAGTCCCCAAAACTGTCTTTCTTTATAGCTGAATAATATTCCATTATATAGAAATGCCACAATTTTTTAATCCAGTCTTTTGTGGATGGGCACTTGGGTTGCTTCCACATTTTAGCTATTACAAATTGTGCTGCTATAAACATGGGTGCACATATGTCAGAGTGATATGATGTTTTCAGATCTTCTGGGAAAATACTCAGAAGAGGAATAGCTGGTTTGAATGGAACCTCTAGACCTAGTTTGCGGAGAAATCTCCAAACGGCTCTCCACAGTGGTTGCACCAGACAGGGTCTCCATTGGTAGTCCCAGCTTGCCTCCGCCTCCCGAGAGCTGGGGCTACGGGCGGGCACCACCATGCCCGGAAATCCTTGTTCTATTCTTAGGCAAGAGAATATGCTGTGAAAACTGAGGGGTGTAAGCAGTGAAGTTTTTAAAAGCTGCTTTGGTAACTTCTATGATCGGTAGTGATACGGTCGCAATTCAGTTTAGGCATAAAACACCATGCATGTGAAATTAATATTTTGTCAATGAGGGCATATTTTGCTTGTAGAAATAAATGTTCTATCAGTTGGGTGCTTTTTCCTTTGGATGAGCCTGGGAGGTCTTCTGTCTCTCTACCCAGAAGTACCCTGCCCAGGCTCCCGCCCTACGCCGTTGCCTTTGGCTGGCTCAGTTGAGTCTGTGCCTGGATTTACCTCTGTCCTCATGGTTCATCCGAGAGAGGGAATCATCACCATCGTATCTACTCTATATGTTGTTATGGTTAAACCAGGTAGGGGAGCTGAGAATGTAGCTCAGTGGCACAAGCTCCCGCTTGGCAAGAGCAAGGTCCTGAGTTCGATTTCCAGAACCAATATAAAAAAGGGAATGATTAAACCGGCAATCGCATGGTAAAAGAAAGCTGGCTTTACTTTATCCCACTGAACTCATTTGAGGTTAAAAGATAACGTCAGGCACACAGCTGACAGCACTCGGGACATAGCAGGTGCTCAACAACTGCTTTCCACGTCTCTTGCACACATACTACGGAGAGATCTATGTTCAACCCTGTCTTAAAAAGTAAAAGCACCCTGTCTGTACATATTTCCTTATGAAGCACAGAGCACCTCTGACATATACAAGAAAACTAAAATAAGGCAGTTGTGCTGGAGCAGGTCTGTAATCCTAGCACTTGGGAGGCCGAGGCAGGAGAACTGCCATGAGTTTAAGGCCAGCCTGGGCTAACAGTGGGACCCTGTCTAAAACAAAAATCACAGGGAAACAGAGGCCTTGGGCTGGGCAGTCTGACGCCTCAGCCAGCAGTTTTCTTGAGGAGTTTCGAGCTCTGTCTGCTTCCCTTGCAGAACAGCTACAAGTTTAGGGAAACAAAGCAGAAACAGAGAGGTACCCAGTAGGGAGCCAAAGCTCAAACCTGCCCACAGGCCCCCAGAGGAGTTGTGTGCCAGCAGGTCCCAGGAAGTCGCGTCCAGGGACATCACGAGGGCTGATGTGGCATGGTGGCCGTTGGCCAGCAGCTTCTCGGGAGGAGCAGATGGGACACAGGACGCACCACCTCGGGAGCCAGGAAGGGCTGCTGTAGGTCGGCTATTTCATCTCAGCAACGAGAAAAGTAACTGAGACACACGGCCTCACTAAGTCACTAAGTTGCCCAAGCTGGGCTGGAACTTGGACCCCTCCTGCTTCAGCCTCCCTGAGTGCTAGGAGCACAGGTGTCCCCCCAGCACCCACGTCACAGTTGTCTTTACAGCCGGCGCTCTTCTGTTATGTTGGATCCAAATGGAGATAGGTTTGAAAGAACAGATAAAGCGACACAGGCTGGCAACAGTGGTGACTCAGAACCGCTTGTATGTGAGAATCCATTTCTTTACATGATTTAAAAAATTGAATTGAGAGTTAACACTTTGACTTTTGCCTGATGACAGTTCAATTCAGGAGGTGGGAAAGCCAAAACATGTGAGTTCTAAGCCCTTTGAAAAAAATGCAAAGTTTAACACCCATGTGTTTAATACTCAGGCCTGTAATGCAAGCACTCCAGGAGGCTGAGACAGGAGGATTTCAAATTTAAGGCCAGCTTCGACAAACGTGGTTCTTTAGTGAGATGCTGTCTCAAAATAATGCACTGCAGGTATGGCTCAGTGCAGAGGACCCAGGTTTAGTCCCCACTGCAGGGATTGCAGTTCTTTACAAAAGTGAACCGGGCCAGTGCTATCCCAAGTACAGGGAAACCCGGCCTGCAAATAATTTCAGGCATGGTGGGCTCCGACAGGCAAAACCCCAGATCCTTTGGGTTCTTGATGAATTTGGAGGTGCCCTGTGGCCTCTGTAGAGAGCAGGGTCTCTGTCTCCTGTCCTGATCCTCTCTCCTTCTTCTTCTCTTCTAAGTGTGAAGCATGTTCCTTCACAGGGCTTAGAACTCTCTGCAGTTAAAAAATGAAAGGAAGCCCAGCCGTGGACTCACTCAGGAGGCTGAGGCAGGAGGGTCACTTCCTGTTTGAGGCCGGCCTGGGCTACATAGTAAGACCCTGTCTCAAATAAAATGAAATAAAATAAAATGAAATAAAATATGCGTCTGTGCCACAGCTGCTCCGACTTTCACCCTGCAGGAAAGACATGTGGCCCACTGGCGCTGCGTGCTGAGTGGGTTTTTACAGAGTGGCTTTTTTGCAGGCTGCTTTGGCCTCCTCTCTGCGTGCAGCTAATCACACAGCAGATCCAGGTCCACACTTGGTGTGCATTGGAGGCTGAGAATCTGGGCAGTGGCCGATGAAGAGAGACACTCTGGTGGGTGACAGAGGCCGCTGATCCCTGCACTGCATTCCGTGTCCCCTCCAAGCTTAGACAGGGTGGCCATTGGGGCTGCAGGGTCAGTGAGTGACAGAGATCAACTAGAAAGAGACAGCTTTTCTTTGTGTGATTCGACCCAGGGTGTTTCTTCAAGTTGAGCTGTATCTCCACACCCCACATGGCTTTCACAGTTGTCATCTGTTGTTTGGGGACAGATTCTCACTAAGTTGCTAAATTGCCCAGGCCGCACACCAGTTTGAGATCCTCCTGTTTCAGCCTCCCGGGGTGCTTGGATTACAGGCCTGCACCACATCTGACTGTTCTTAGACATTTTTGTTGCTGTTGTTTTGTGTTCCTGGCATTTTAAACATCGTTCTCAAAACCACGTATGGTGGCCCGTGCCTGAAATTCCAGCACCCAGGAGGCTGAGACAGGAGGAATCTTGCACAAATCAAGACTCGCCTGGGCTACAGAGTGAGACCTTGCCTCAAAAGAACAAAAACAAAAACCCTCATTGTCTTCGAGGGCCTGAGGTGGGGACCTACAATGGAGGCGACTGTGCTTGGTCCCCAACCTCGGTCCTCAGAGCCTGGGGTTCCCTGGCACCTAAGTTGGAGAGTGGACTTTGGAAAGAGGTTCCTGGTGAGACTGTGTCCCATGCTGCATGCCCTGCTCCTGTACGCAGGGAGTGCCGGGCTGGAACACACATCCGGGTCCTCTGGGGCCCCTGCCCCAGGTGTGCGGGCAGCGTCCAGAGTTACTGGTTTCCAGGGTGAGGCGAACGCTTCTTAGGGAGTGAAAGAGGGGCATAAACTCTGGGCCAGGGTTACAGGATTGTAAAAGGATTTGTGTGTGTGTGTGTGTGTGTGTGTGTGTGTGTGTGTGCGCGCGCGCGCGCACTGACAATCAAACTCAGGGCCTTGCGCTTGCCAGGCAGGAGCTGTGCCCAGACCCTTTTTGTCTTTTTGAGGCAGGGTCTTGTTATGCAGTTCATGCTGGCCCTGAACTCACTTTACAGCCTGGGATGGTCTCAAACACAAAGTGATCCTCCTGCCTCAGCCTCCCAAGTGCTGGGATGACAGATGTGCCCACCATGCCTGGGATCATTTAATATCTAAGCTGGGCTGGTGAGGTTTCTGTGGGTTATAATTCATCTGCAGGGCTACAGGTAAACGGAATCTTTCCTCCATGCGCTTGGACTTGCACGTGGCACACTTTCTCACAGGTCGGTGTGGTGCTCAGGCCTGGCTGTTTCTCACCAACGTTCCCCTTTTGTTAATGCTTGACTCAGGGTGAAACCGAGGCAGAGGAGCCCAGGTCTGTGCCGCTTTCTGGAGCCTGGTTCTGCCCCGGCCGTCGGTGGCCGCGAGGGGCTTCTACCTGAGGCCGGAGGGTATGAATCAGTTCACAGGCTGGGGCCAGGCCTGCGGTTTGGGATTTCTCAAAGGCAGAGAGCCCTGGGTTGCATTTAGTCCCCTTAGCAACAGGGCTGGCTTGGAGTCACAACAGTGTTAAGAAATCGGAAGTCAGAGGCTGGGCGTGGTGCCACATATCTGTGATCCCAGCACTCAGAGGAGGCTGAGGCAGGAGGGCAGCTGTGAGTTCCAGGCTTGCCTGGGCTTCATAGTGAGACCCTGACTCAAAAGAAAAAGAATGAGAAATCAGGAAATAAAGCCTTAAAAGAGACTCCTCCCCGGGCTCCGCCGTCCACGAGCTCATAGTAAGAGCGAAACAGCCCTGCCATGCTGGTCACCATCTAGAGGTGCTTGTGATTTTATGAGTTTTTTTTTTTTTTAACTTTTTACTTCAGATTTTGAAAACCGTACAGTACAAGGAAGCAGATGAGCACAGGCTGAGGAACAAGCGGTCGGAAGCGCGCTACGCGGGGGCAGCAGGGTACGTGTGTCCTTATTTCCCTTCCTTGCCCCGGGAAATCGCTGGCCTCTGGGTGTTGAACGTGAAGTTCACAAACCTGTAGAGGGGAGACCTAGGGAGAGAGGGCTGAGCCCGGCTCTCTAGTAACTGCGCTCATGCTTTGATTTATTTATTTTTGCTGTTGCGGATGGAACCCAGGACCTTCACACTGAGCTACATCCCCAACCCTAGATATTTTTCTTTCCTTTTTTACTTTGAGACAGGGCCTTGTTAATTTACTAAATCGACCAGGCTGGATTGGTTTGTTTCTGTTTGTTTTTGAGACAGGATCTCACAATGTAGCCCAGGCTGACCTTGGACTTTCCTGCCTCAGCCTCCTGAGTGCTAAGGATTACAGGTGTGCACCACCACGCCTGGGATATTCATTTTAAGTGTAAAGTGTTCCAAGTAGCAGAACTTTACCACCTGGCTTCATTTTAAAAATATAAACTTTAAAAAATCTCCCTGGTTGAATTTCACTTCTTTGTTTAGAATTCTAATTTACCCAAGGGTGAATTAAGTCTTTTCCCTCCTCACTAAAGAAAATTGTCTTTGATTTATTGAGTTTCTTAATTTGAATTGTGGCTGCACTGTGGGGGGGGGTCTTTAATTTGCTTTCCTGCCACACATATTGTAGGAGGGACATAGAGCTCTGCTTTAGTGAGGGGTATGACGAGTGAGGGGCATGGGGGCACACATCAGTAATCCCAGCACTCTGGAGGCTGAGGCAGAAGGATCTGCACAAGTTCAAACACACCCTGGGCTATGTAGGGAGCTCAAGGCCAGTCTGAACTGCACAGAAAACAAATCAATGAAGGACGTGATAGTCAAGATGTGTTTATAAAAGACCACCAATTGCGGGAGGGAAGAGAGATAATGTATCTCAACCAGTTTATCTACACGTGTGATAAATTATCTCTAGGGATTCACCCTATTTATCTGTGCTCCTTCTGGGTGGGACCTTTGTGGTCCACTGGCTCAGACCTGGGTCCAAGCTGGGAGTGCTGACTCACATGGCGGTGAGTGACCCGGAGAGGGTTCTGTCTCTTCCCGGACTGCGTAGTTGTGGCGTGGGCTGAGGCCCCCACTTGGGCCTGCTCTTCAGTCTGGGAGCGTCTCGCTGGGCCCCTGCCCCTGCCCCTGCCCAGGACCCCTCCGGGCAGCACATTTTCCCTGATAGCAGCTTTCGGTGCCACCGGAGCCCTTGGGAGAAACGGAGTTCTGGGGAGACCTGGGCTGTGGAGCCTGGTGGTGCGTGCTCTGGGTTCTGGAGGCAGAGCAGCCACACTAGGGCCTGGGCCAGGGCCTGGGCTGGGGGGAGGGCTAGGGGAAGGCCGTGCAGGAGAAGCCTTGAAGGAGGAAAAAAAGCCTGTGGGCAGCTGCTTCCTCCCTCCTTCCCGGAAGCAACTGAATTCCTTGCTGAGCCCTTTTTTTCCGCACCAGAGATTGAACCCAAGGCCTTGTCACTGCTACATGCCCAGCAGTTCTTTATTTTTTATTTTGAGACAGGATCTCACTAAGTTGCTAAATTGCCCAGGATGGGCCTGAACTTGCAAACTTGAGATCCTCCTGCCTCAGCCTCTGAAGGTCGTAGATCAGCTTTGGGTTTTCCCTGGAGTGTACTTGCACTCATTTCCTGCTGCCTGCAGTCACTGGAATCCCTCATCAGGCCTGGAGTCGGGCTGAGCTGACAGGGCATTCTCTTCCCCCTCTTCCTTGGGTTAGAGACGAAAACGTGGCAGAGCTGCCATTATGATGCTGACGGTGCTGACCCAGTCTGTTACACACACGGCGCTTCTGAGGGCGTAACGGGGGTCTGCCACCGCCCCACTTCCTATTTTAATTTTTTTAATTTTAAGATAGGGTTTTACTAAGTTGCACAGTCCTCCTGCCTCAGCCACCCAGGGTGCTACATTAAATGCACCACCACACCTGGCCATTAGTGTGTCAGTTCTAGTGTTAAAAAAAAAAAAAAAACAAAACGGTGTAATAACCTCTTTAAACCTGTTTATGTGGATACCAGATGTGAACATCACGTCCACTTTTCTTTTTTCAACTAGTTCTTTGAAAATGGAGGCAAAAGGGTAAATGTCAAAAAAGAGCCACAATTGTACTGAACATTCTTATGCTTCAAGAAAAAATACTTCACGCCTCTTTGCTGTTTCATGAGTACATGTATGTCTGTCTCCACAGCACCTGTGTGCATACCCACGCGTGTCCCACGCAGCTGCCCACGGGTGGCGGACTGCCCTGCAGGGGCCAGGTCTGAGGTCTGAGGTCTGCCCTCCCCAGACTCTCTCCCCTCTCTTCTCGGAGCCCCTACCCTTTATTTTGGACAACGCTGTCACACACATGATTGAGTCAACTGCTTCTGGCTTTTAAAAATAGGGATTTTGTCCTCTCTTCGGGGTTTATTGTTTATCGTAATCATCTTTCAAATGAAAAGGCTAATTTACTCTTTCTATAGGAATATTTGCAGCTTGATTATCATAATATTATAGCTGCCTGGAAAGGTCTAAAACGGGACATTGACCTTGGGTGTTTTCTGCATTTAGCTTGTAGTGCTTAACATTCAGGAAAAAGAATATAACTGCAACTCATGTATTAATGCGAAATGTCCCAGTGCGTGGGGTGGCTCTGGAAAGCCCTGCTGTGCAGCCCGCAGAAAGCCGTGGGGACCAGAACATGCCTCTGTGTTTCACCAGGGTGAAGGCATGGGAAATGCCACAGAGCCAGCGCTGGTTCCCATCCAGGCCACTATAGTTTATAATTTAATTTTTCCTGACATTGTATCATGTATGTAATTAGCTCACCAAACAAAAGTGAAATAATCCTGAATTAACTGAGCAGAAACCACACTGTGTCTACTAGTTTCTGTCTCTCTCTGACTGTTTTTTCTTTCATGGTGCTCTTCCCCCTCTTCTCTGCTCACTAGGGACAGAGACTGGTGCATTCTGGGGTTGGGACCATGGCTCCCCAGGGGATGGGCCTTTTTTTAATGTAGACTACATGATTTGGGAAGGGGGTAGATTTATAGGACTAGAGGGTTGTCAAGGGAAAGGATTTTATTCGTGCTCCATGGAAGCGATCACTTTCAGCAGAAATGATTGCTTCTTGCCAATCGAGACAATAATTTAAATATCAAAGCCCGTGCCCTAGAAATGAGAGGCATCAGAGAAGGAGGATGATGAATTGACAGCTGTGCGGGGGTAACAGAAAGTATCATCCTGACTATGAAGGTGTGCACTTCAGCCTGTCACAACCCAGTGGAAATCTCAGCCCTCAGCGGGTGGAGCCAGAGACCAGAAGCCTGGACCTGCCCAAGGTCATTCAGCTAGTGGGTCACAGCATGTGGCAGGGAGGCCACTTCTAGGCTTCCTTGATTGTTCTTTACTTTTTTTTTTTTTTTTGCGGTACTGGGGATCGAACTCAGGACCCTGCGCTTGCTAGGCAAGTGCTTACTCCACTGAGCTATATCCCCAGCCCCAGGCTTCCTTGATTGTTAATTAGGATTCTTCTCCCAGAAATGTTCCTGTGGCTTTTCTTTCGGACTTAATGATAGTCTGTGGCTGGGCATGGTGGCATGCCCCTGTAAGCTTACCACTGGGAGGCTGAAACAGGAGGATCTCCACAAATTAGAGGCTGGCTTATCTACATAGTGAGCTCAAGGCCAGCCTGAACTATGTAAGGAGACCCTCCCTGTCCCAAAACAATAATAACAAGAACAAAAACAAGTTTGTAATTTTCTCAGGTTGCTTTTTCGTAGTGTGTGATATTACGCCATACATACCTTATATGTCAGAGATGGGAGGGAAAGTGGTTCAAACCCTAAACAGCTTTTCAAAGGTTTATGATCTTGGAGAAGACTCTATAAAGGTGGATTAAAAGGCAATTTGGAAATCGAAGCCGATGATGTCTTCTTTAATTTTAAATATTTAACAAGTGACGCATGTGTAGTATATCCTGAAAATCTGCTTTCAAAATGACAGTGATGGATTTTAAATATTTCGGTGTAGATTCATCCTGTTAATTTTGGGAAAAGGGTGAAGAGAACTAAAAATAGCTCTTTCTATGCAAGAATAGCAAAGCTGTGTTTCTCATCACCTTTTGTCAGCAGAACTCAGTGTCAGGGTCTTCTGGGAAATTATTCTGCGAGAGGGTGTGACTGCGGGTGTGTACAACTCCTAGGAATCTGCCTCTGTTTACATCCTGGCTCCGCTGCTGGGGCCTCTGTGCCTTTTCCCAGGGAAATGAATTGGAATTGCCTGGCTGTTGGTGACCAGCTTGTGGAAGGGAGGTGTGCAGCCCTGTGTAGGTGGAGGGCCATGCACAGTAAACTGCTGTTAACTAATTTATTTATATTCTCTGTAAAACAGTTGGGAGAGGTCCTTTCCTGCAGTCCAGTTTTCCTGATTTGGGTAGACTCCTTGTGGTAAGATTGTGAAATGTACGCATGGACTGATTAACAGTGTGTGTCTATGCTGGGCCGTTTATTTTACTGTTCCCACATTCTTTGTAGCTGGGGTGCTCAAGGTTTAAACTCCAGATTATCTGTGGTGTATGTTTCCAGTGGCTGTGGTTCCTCTTTCAAGGAGAGGGAAGCTCTTGAATAGGCTTAAGCTGTGTGTTTACAAAATATCTTGGGAGCCGTCTCAACAGAATAGTACGGTGGGTGTTGTCTAAAATTTTACATTGATTCAAGACAGTAAATGGAACCCTAGGTTCCTGGCTTGGGCAAGTGACCTTTGACCCCCGGGGGACACAGCCAGTGTGGATACCCAGTGCACCTCAGGCCTTCTGAGAGCAACCAGCCCGGAGGTGCTGGAGTGCCCTGGGATGAGACGCAGCTGGGAAGAGACAGAGGAGACACGGGCATGTTTGTGTTTGTGTGTGTCTCTTGGGCACAGAAGCCAGACTGATGCGTGCCCAGGAACCCAGACGTTTCCACAGAAGTCAGCTCCTAACAAGGGCAGAGAAATACCCAAAGGGCAGAAAATTCTGGGAAATGCAACATCACTTCCGGGCAGTGTGGTGACTTAGAATCCAGCGGTAAATAAGGACTGTAAATCTTGTCGCTAAAAAGCCATTTGCAAAGCAGTATAGGCAGGTGCTGAGCAGGACACAGGAATTCAAACAAACCAAGCAGGACAGGCTATACACACCCAGGGCAGCAAGATGCATGGCAGACACTCAATAACTTTTATTTTTTAATTTTAGGAGATGTGTTCCTGGACAAAAAAGACACACAAAATTTTGGGGGGTATATCTTTAAAAAATATATACGATCAAATGTATTACCTTGATAAGTTTTGTTTATTCAGAAATCAAAGTCCTAATCATGTGAGCCAAAGATTTTTTTTTCTTTCTAATGCAGCATTAGTTTTCATATTTCTCTGATTGTATTTTAGGGAAAAAATGATGTTTCTTTTGCAAATGCCTTTTGATTTATTTTTTTAATTATAAACTGATTACATGTCTCCTTTTATTTATTTTCTTGGAACTGGGACTCGAACTCAGGGCCTTGCACTTGCCAGGCAGGCACTTTGTACCACTGAACTGTATCCCCTGCCCACCTGTCCCAGTTTAGATAGAATAGACAAGTTTTTTTTTTTTTTCTTTTTTGGGTGTCTGCAGAAAGCTTGAATGTTTAACATCTCAGAGCTCTTTTAATTCGCTGCTCACCACCAAATTTGCATCTCAATTGCCGCATTCACATTTAACAATATAGACAGCGCAGTGCTGCTGGTAATTATGCTTTTGCTACCTGCTTTTGTACACTGTATTCTCAGGCTCAGATTTCTGCTCTGTGAGTTCTTCCCCCCCCCCCCCCCCCGGGACCGGGGATCGAACTCAGGGCCTTAGTGCTCAGCGGCAAGCACTTAGCCCACTGAGCTGTACCTCCAGCCCGTACTCTGTGAGTTCTGATCTAGAAACTTGTGTTCACGTAGATCACAAATAAAAGGGGCCGGGCCCAGGCTTAGATTTAGCTAAATCCAGGAGCAAGGAAACCGCTTCTTTTCCTCCCCTTGTGGGGGGAACCAGAACTTGGCTGTCGTTTCTATGTTCTGGATTTTGACATGGCTGTTCTGTTTTAGGGTTTTGTTTTTTAAAGGCCTAGAGACTTTGAGGGGGTTGAGGGAGCGAGCTGAGTTAGTTCTGATTTCATGAATTTAACACCCTGAATATCAGAACTGCCTTACTTCGCTCTTAAAGATTACACTGTTTCTGCCACGTAAGACTTCACATGCAGAAGGCTGGTGAGGCTGGAGCTGGATTCCACCAGAACTGTGAGCTGCGCTCCCCGTAAGGTAGGAGTTATCTCTTGCCGTAAATAGCTGCCATCTATTCCCTTGTACGTTTGCTAGTATAACAAACTCTATCATTTAAAATAGAAGCTAAGCCTAGCTGTGTTACACACACATTTAAAACATTATTACAAGGGCAAGAACACTTTTCCTCTTCTATGCTTTTTTATATTTTTAGCATTTCTGATTGAGAATTTCTAGTTTTGTAATGATTGTTGGTTTGCAGCTAATTCCCATAGTATAGTGAGTGCCCAGGCTGTGTTTACCGCAGGCTTCCAGGCTGAATTCTTAGCGCACAGTGCCAAATGTACAGAAACAGACCCTGACCCTGAGTTTCACTGGAAAGCTGAAGGTTTAGGGTAAGATCATAAATCAGTACGATCTGTAGTAATGTAGCGGGAGTTCGTACTGAATGAGTATCTAGTGAAAAACCCTTCTAGTGTACTGTTCAGTAACGCGCTCTTAAAAAATCACGGTCTGTGTTCTGTCAAAACGCACGGAAATAGATTTAATGCACCGGTCACCCCGACTTTCCGCCTTCCTCCCCCAAACTGGAAAAGCCTATCCGCCCCGCACCTTTGCTCGGAAAGGCCACGCACTGCACTGCGTTTAGGAACCCACGAGCAGGGATGGAAATGCTTGCACACGGTCTGCCCGGGCATTCTTCCCGGTGGCGGTGCACAATTCCTCTCGGGTACTGGTGTTAAACTGCATCCGCGTCTCAGAAAGGAGGACCCAGTGCCCACGGTCCAGGCGTGCAGAAGACAGCTCTTAGTTTTACATAACGCCCGTTCTACATCAGGACAGCAGGAAAAAGCAGAGAGAGAGAAAGAGACAGACGGACAGACAGCGCGAGCAGCCGCCCCGTGGAGCGGCGCAGAAACCACGAAGGACCCCCTCCGCGCGGCTATCCACAGTGGCAGGGCGCCCGCCGCCTAAAGCAGCGCAGGTCTGAGCTCCGCGCCCCGGCAGCGCCCCCAGTGCGCGCGGAGTTAAGTTAGTTAGGCTGCTTTTGTAGCGCCCCCGAAAAAAGCGGATCCGGCGCGATCGGCTAGGCAGGGCAGAGGCGCAGCAACCCGCGCGCCGGCCGCGCGCCCACTTGCACGCCCGCTCGCCCGCTTGTACGCCCACCTGCACGCCTGCTTGCACGCCCGCCCGCCTCGCGGGCTTCAGCCTGGCCCGGGCCGTGCGCGGCCGCCCGCCCGCGCGAGCTCCGCCCCGCCGCTACCTGCCCGCCGCGCCCGCAGCCGCGTCGCCTCCCTCCTGATTGGGCGGCCGCTCCCCAATCGGCGGCGCGCCTGGGCCGGGGGGGGGGGGATGCATATGCAAAGGCGTGCTGCATATTCATGAGCTCCAATCGGGGCTTTAAGTCCTTGATTAGCAGCGTGCGAGAGCTCGGTCCCCACTGGCCGCGCCTCTGCGCTCGCCGCCGGGAAAAGCTCGCCGCTAATTGCACGCCGCGCTGTCAAGGAAACTTTGATTTATAGCTGGGGTGCACAAATAATGGTTGCCGGTCGCACATGGATCCGGTAGAACTTTGCCTTCCGGAGTCTTTTTCCCTGCACTACGAGGAAGAGTAGGTACCTTTTCCTTTGCTCGTCCAACTCGCGTGGGGGTGCGCGCGTGGGGCGCGGGCGGCTGCACCGGGCAGGGCGTGCATGCGGGGCCGCGTGCACCGCGCCGTGGGTGTCTGTCTGCTCCTTTTGTGCACGGGGTGATCTCCTAATTCCCTAAGTCGAGAATTGTTCTTTGACTACAATGTTACCTTTGAGGCGCAGCTCGGTGACTGTCACTGGAACAGCTGTGTGACAGTCACTTCTTATTTAGGTGCTAAGAATAGGCATTTGCTTCCAATGCCTAGTGAACTGTTAAAAAGGCATCTTTTACCAAGGACCCATTTTCCCAAGGAGAGATGTTTTAAAATACGTTATTCAAAATGATTTATACTATTGAGTGCCGCTTATGTATTTGCAGTTTGACGGATATTTTTGGCTCCCTGTCATTTCTGACCGCGCAGAGTTAAGAGGCAGAATTGCACATTTACTAATTCTCCTTCGGAGAACAATTAAAGAAAAAAAAAAAAGTAGCCCTGTGCAGTTCAGAGCTGGAAAAACGTTATTTGCATGGTTAGCGTTAGCTCAGCACTTAACTGACAAATAAGTCCATTAAGTAACATGAGATTTTCACACATTATAAATATTTAAGGGGGGCCTAAAGAAGAAACAGCGTGACTTTTTAAATCTACCCTTAAATGGACAGCGCTGAGACTGGCTTGTTCCGTGCATGGTGTCCAGGGACTATGGAAAAGTACTTTTGTTCTCCTGTGCAGTTAATTCCTGTGGGTGAATATCCTGATGCTCTTGGAAATACAGATTCGGCGGATAGAAAACGGAGCAGGAAGCGAGTAGATGGAGAGGAGGTAAATTAGGCACTCTTGTGTAAATGAGTGGGCCATAAACTTAATTTCTACCCCCTGTTAAGATAAAATACGAGTGGATCACGGGACCTGTCACCCGGGTTTGTCTCTCTTTCTGTGGAGTCAGTTATATTGCTTTGCTTTCACATTACAGTAACACCAACTGTTATAATTCCGGAACGAGCACTCTTGGCAAACACTTCCCTCTGTAGCTGCTGAAGAGAGCATGACGTGTGGAAGATGAGGTCGTGCATTATAGGTAGATGTCCACTAGCTGTCCTTAGTGCCCGCTCCTTTGTAATTAAGAGAGACACTGAAAGCCACTTGCTGTCTCAGTGGCTGCAGGGGTATGTCTGCGTGTGAGCGTGTGTGTGTGTGTGTGTGTATCTATGAACACTTGCATACACACGCACGCACTGCCAGGGTGTTAGCCAAGAGATGGATTTAGGAAGAATGGAGAGATCGTAAGGCTGTGTATGGATCAGTTTGAAATATCCCAGGGAGGAAAGGATCTTAAAATGCGTGGAAGGAAAAATGAAACATAAACCAAGGTAGGACTGCCTACTGGAGCGGGCTCGGAGGCTAGTGTACCTGGGCTGTGCAGTTGGGGAATTGAGCATGTCTCCCTGTCGGGAAAGATGGCTTATGGAAGCTCACCCCAATTCTGAACTTTCTCTTGTAAATAAATAAACCCGCTAAACTTTAAAAATCCTCCCCCATGCTTTTTAAAGTAGTTTCCTTGAATTTAACTTCTTATAGCTAATTTGAATAATTAGTTAGATAAGCCTCTTAAAGGAAATGCATTTAAATGAAACCAGAACACAGGTCCTTTTCGGGTTGGCGCAAGATTCAAACTAGCTTTCTTTTTTGGCTCAATTAAATGTCATTTATTAAAAATACGGATTTATTGTCTGTATGCAATTCTGATGCTTACGTGGTTCACTGGACAGACAGAAAGATCTAACGCTGAGCAACGCATCTGCCTCTCTGTCTCAATTAATAATCCACAGAATTTATACAGTCTGTTAATATTCATAGTAATTGTGCTGGGTTAAACCCCCGTCACGTGTGTGTATACACAGAAATGAAATCGGAGTTATGCAGTTTCTGAGGAAAATATTGGATGATTTCTGCTTTGGAAGCTGTTAAAAAGATTCATAGAATTTATTGACCACCATTAAGAGAGCTTAAAATGTTAACCTCTAACTATGTATTTTTTTATTTTAGGAAATGTGCCAGCACATTAAAGAGCATGATACTTGAGAGGTTGTTTCACATTTAATAGCAGTAATAGCTGATAGCATAAATAGATGAAAATAATATATCTGCTCATTTTGACATATGTGTCAGTCTAATCATTGTAAATGAGTGTGCTGATCACACGAATCCCTTTCAACCTCTGATTAAAATGTAACATTGACTGCAGGATTATAGAGCGGACTTAATTTTACTGACTGTTTTAACAGTTGTCACAGCTGTTGGAAGAAGGAAAGGCATTTGAAACACTCCAAAACAGACAGGGTTAGGAGGAGAGGGCAGTTTAGTAAATTTCAGTCTGATCATTGAAATCCAGGCACTGAAGGTTTGTTCACAGTTTTGTGTTTTAAGATCCCTGCGTAGAGCTACGCAAGTTTTATTTTGTATGAGTCACTCTTTCTGTGTCCGGGTTTTGATTTTTTTTTTCCTTTCTCTTATCTCTTTTTCTGAAAACCTCAACTGAATTGAAATGTAACCACCCCAAAGCGGCAATGTAATGTCAGAATATGGGGGTTAAAATTAGACAGGGAAGAAAAATGTGAGTAGCAAACAAAAAGCCTACATGGGAGCGGACACTATCTTTTGAGGACAGATAGGAGCCTGCCCAAGTCACTGTGATGTGATATTATTTGGGAAGTAGGAGAGGCACTTTAAGTTTATTTTTTCTAAGAAAGAATACTCCAATCTCCAGAATTGGGGCTCAGATTACCCTTCTTCCTAAGCATTCTCTGTAAATCTGCTGAAAACACCTGCAGCCTTAAAGGTGGGTGGTGGAGGTGGTGCTTTCAGATAATTTTCCTGTAAATTCCTGGTGGTGACAAGCAGCCGTTGGGGGCGAATGCTCTTCAGCCGAGAGACTCGCCAGCCTGCTCGCCACATGGCTAAATCAAACAGGGTAATTCTGTTTTTCTAAGGATTCAACAACCAGGATACATACCCCAGACCATACGTAGCTGAGAACCAGGTGATGGGTATTATGTAACATATGATTTTCTTCTTTGGAGTAAGCATAAAAGGCAAAAAAAAAGTGGTCCTGAGTTACTGGAATAAATGTGGATTGGGGGTGGTGGTGATGGTCACCCGTGTTTCTGTAGCCCTTTGTGTTAGGGTACGTGAGTGTCACTGTGCACCACTGGGGGTAACTTTTAAAATCCTGCTTTTGCAGACAGACCTGGAAAACTGCTCTGCATTTTCCAGGAGGAGGCAAGGGGTGAGGCTGGCTGGTTCTTACGGTGATGGTTTCTCATCTTCATGTGTTTATAGCACTGCTGCTCTATTTACTGAGCCTAGTGTGTTGCAGCGGTAATTAACCCATGTTATTAGCAAAGCCCTTGTGGATATCCATTAATTCTCTTGCATGGATGATCATTTTTCTAGTGTTTTTCCTCCAATAAGGCGTCATTGTTCATATAGGCACATATATATTGTATACATTAAATTGACAGTCTTTGATAATTTTTTAATTGCATCTGACTTTTGCTATATGTCTTCATTTCATGAAGAATGGGGTTGAAATTCAGTTTTTAAAAATGCTACTTGGAGAAAATAAATTTTTGCAAAGTGAAAAAGAAAGAAATCAAAGGTTTAAAAAAAAGAAAATATTGCAGAAATCAGTTTTAACTCCAGATTTCCTAGATCCTAGAATTTATGATAATTTGTATCTTTGAGGTCTTCTTATTTAGTTAATAACACTTTAGGCATTTTTATAAAATATTGAGCCAGCAGAAAAATACTTGTGCTTCCCTTGCTGAGAAAAGATAAGGACCGTCTCATTAGCCGGCCGTACTTTTGCAATTAATTTGAGATACCTGGTGCTATTCATCAAAAAGGGCAGCTAACTTCCCTATGATTCTCTTTAACAATACTTTCCCAATGCCTCACTCCTGCCAGAATTACAGACAAAGAAGAGACGATTCTTTTAGAAGGGAGGCATAATACCCCACCTCAAGTCTCACCCACTGGGGAAAATTCCTCAACATTTGTTTTAGAAGAGTGACTAAACAAAATATTTCTTTGTTTTGCTTTAAAGTGAGGGTCAACACTGAAGATTTTCCTGTATATTCTTTTTTATAAAAAAATCAAAATACATGTGTATGGTTGATTGCTGATACCTCCCATACAAGTGGCACATGGTAGCAGTGATTTTTATTAAACCAATTACTGCCAAATAAACTTTTCCGAAGCACCTACCAGGTATTTAGAAGAGGAAAAGGCATTGGAGGTGTTGTGGTGGAACTTTAAAGTCCTGGCAGTGGCAAAGCTCCGCTCTGAATTTCACTCTCTGGCAAATAGGGAGCAGACCAGAACAATACAGCTCGATGCGCTCTCAACGCGCGGGAGCCCCGGCCTCGCCAGCTCTCGGGAAGAAATCTTTGATTACATTGGCCCAGTTTGTGCAGTTTTTATCTTTTTTACATCCTCTGGCATTGTATTAAATTGTTATTGTCCTGGAGCACATGAGATAGAAATGAATTGCTGTTCTCTCTGTCATCTGACAGTGAAATATTTAGCCTCTCCTTCTCCAGTCATACTTCTGGGTGTATTTGATAGTGCAGGCAGGGCACCACGAGGCTCTGAGGCCTGACGGTCAGGCTGTGTCTTGGGTGTTATACCACTGATTATTATTCCCATAGCCATGCACCTTGGTACGCACCATCTCTGCCATTACCAGTCAATAAATACACCTCTAGTGCTTTAAAATCTAGAGCTGTCAGATGAGCTACATGAGTGTGTTTATGTGCACAGAAGCATACATGTGAAATACCCAGATGCATGGGGACGGGGAGAGAAGAATACAGGTACAGTGTTCAAATTGCTCATGAACATTTCTCTCTCAAGTGTTATTCTAATCAGTTAGCTGCCAGTTACATTGCCAGGGATGATTTCAACCTGGAACTACTAATGTTTCAGGAATTTACCAGGTAGGATTTAAAATCATATTGATGTAATTGCTACATATTAGGCAAATAACAGGTAGCCTAGTCAGTACCTTTGCTTTGGAGTTTTAAAAATTTAAATGATTTTCATTCATGTAGTCAGTAGCTAGTGATCATAAA
Organism: Dinomys branickii; assembly: GCA_004027595.1. Taxonomy (NCBI): domain Eukaryota; kingdom Metazoa; phylum Chordata; class Mammalia; order Rodentia; family Dinomyidae; genus Dinomys; species Dinomys branickii. The sequence continues at coordinate 87,377 of PVLD010006019.1, read as the reverse complement.
TAATTTGTAAAATGGGAAATAAACTATTGGTATTAAGTGCATAATTGAATGGATTGGGCCCATAGCCAAGAAAAAAATTTTAAAATAGCTCTTGGCTACATCATTTCTTATAGAGTTGGGCCTGATAAATATATCTAAGTACAGAACATTGCTGCTTCCAGACACATGCAAAATGCAGAATTCTTTACTTGTACTACAGAAGCATAGCAGTTTTATTTTATCTTTTTTGGCTAAAAGCAAGTCTATAAAATTAAGTGATATATTTTCATAAAATGCATCACATTTCAACATTGTTTAGTTTAATCCCAGGATGTCAGTTTAGAGTGTTTTGATTTTACTTTAGTAAATCGGGGTATTGAAAAGAAAATATTTGCAAAATTGCTCTTTCTATTCACAGAATTTTTGTCCTAAATCATATCCTCTTTTGAATCCCTAGGTTCATTTTCTACTTTTATTTATTTGTGTAAGCACTTTTCCACGTTAACTTTTACTGTGTTTTTTTGTTGTTGTTGTTTAATCCTGCTAGGTGCTTTCTTTGTGGCCCTCCCTCACATTCAAGTTGTCTCTATTTCTGAGGTGGGGAAGTGACAGTCTTCTGCCTGCTGAAGGTTTTGCCTTATCTTTTTAGCCTTGTTTCACATTCATATTAGACTTATATTTTCTAATGTCTAGGAAACCTCAGCTAATGAAAAGTAATTTCTGTTCAGAGTTGTAGCAAACACATCTTCCTTTGGATGCTTCTCAGTATTTCCCAAATGCATTTCATAATTAAGGATCTCAGAGAAGATTTAGACTTTTTTGTGTCTTATATACATTATTCCTTTTTATGGTTTTGGAAAACAGTTTTTAAATGCTTGGAGAAAACTCGCTGTTTAGGGTTTCATTTCCTCCAATGTTATGTCATCGTAATTTATGGCCATGATATGTATATATATTTGGAAGGTACCTCACTAGGGCAAAGCATTGAAAGAGAACATACATTTTTTTTTTTTAAGTTGGTTTCTCACTAGTCAATTAAAGTCCATTTCAATCTGCTGGCATAGATCTATGTGCATTTGACTATGGCTAGGTAACACACAACTCTAGCTGTGAGAAATGCAACCTAACACTACCTGGAATTCTTTCTTATAACATAATGAATGAAAAACCCTCACTTTTAGCTTTAAGATCTGTTACATTCTTGTAAATATGTTAAAACTCGTGGGGGAATCTACTTTAGATTCTAAGAATTTAAAAGTGCATTGATAATTTTAATTATAAAAAGCAGTTTTTGTCAGACTGTCTTCTTTGCCTTCTAGTTTGCTTTGAATGAAACAGAATTGCATACACACTTTTCATCATTTTGCTTGGAAGTTCACATTCTGGGTAATACGCTTTGGCACCACTTACCTAGCCAAAGAAAACAAATTAATATTGGACGTACCGAGGGCTGTCAGGCAGCTCACAGACGTGTCAATTTAACTTTGCTCTGCCATGCACCTTCTCTGCCAACAGTTGCTTAAGATGGTACTAAAGAGAGGAAAAGCTACCAATAAATTTTCAATTCTATCAAAGATTGACGAATAGTAGAAGTGGAGTGGAAACCAGCTTGTTTCCTGACTTCTCTTTTAAAACTATCTGTAGAAATACAGATAGCGTAGATAGTAAGTCTCACAGACCTGAAGCTCATTCAGATCTTCCTGCCACCCTGGAAGTAAAATGGGATACTCAACACCAGGGTCTCTGGAGTGGCAGAACTTTGTTGCTCTTAGCTGGGAAATAAATAAAAGCTCAAAGAGGTGGAGAATCAGAAAGGGAGCAGGCAACCCGTCCATTTTTAACAGGAGGTGTTTCTCTTTGCTGTGCCTTGCATGCATTGTTCTGGAAACAAAAAAATCATCTTAAGCTTTCTTAGTGTATGGTTTACTTAATATGCAAAAATAAATAAAGCAAATCAAGAATCTGAGCACAGAACAGAAGCATAAATTCCTTTCTTTTCTCCACGGACAGAAGGACACCTCGGGCAGTGATAACTCCTTCTCCACCTTTTGTAGAAGCATTTTACTCAGTTTTTATGGCTGTTGAGAAATTACACAAAGGGCTTCTCACATAAATACACCCCCTCTCCTTTTCATACTCACAATGTGAGTTAAATATTCTAAAACGAAACCTTTACAGGGCAGTTAGTATGCAACAATGTTTGTAAGAATTTGCTTTGGAAGAATGAGAAAAGTCTATTGCTCAAATATCAAAAAGTGTACACTGAGTTAGCAAAAATAGCAGATTATTTGCAAAACTACAGAAGCTGAGGTACATATTTAGGGAAAAATTTCAAATGTAAGGTTCTTCTTTTGTTAATGGCCCTTTGCCCCTCTTCATTCCAAATCACTGGAGTGCCTTCGCTTCTGCCCACATGGGAGATAGCCAGGTTACATTATATTCATTTGCCCCCATGGTTGACATTGCTCTAGCGTGTTCTTTCCAGTCAGAAATCTGCTCAAGTAGAAGAGAGGAAGACCCCCACACCTGTGGCCACCCGTTTGCACGAGGGGAAGGGAGGAAGAGACGCTCGATGGGAAATCTTTCCTGGAGGAAGGAAGTGCCTGTATACAGTTGGCGCCAGGTCTTGTAGGATGACAGAAGGGACCCTTTCACCTGCCCCATCAGTCATGGGAAGGAACCGGCAGCTGAACTGTACTGAACCCCACACGTGGCCCATCCGTCTTGCTGTCCACTTGCTCCAGAGGCGGGTGCTGGGGGGGCGTAAAGGCCCGACCGCCTGGAGTTGCGCAGGGGGCAGCACAGCTGCCTTCTCGCCCCTCATCTCTGCTTTTCCTTCAGCAAGGATGGCGAGGAGCCAATGGGCAATGGATGCACTCAGGCTCCTGCCGAGATCGTCTCCAGGGTCAGGGGTTTGTGGGTGTCCAGGTGCTTGGGTGGATTTCCAGTTTCTCTTACGTCCTGGGAATACCATTACTGTCTTCGTGCTCCAAACTCTGACCCTTTCCTGAGGAGGGCCTCCCCACTCCCAAGGACAAGGAACTGGGTCCCGCGTTTTCCAGTCCACAACAACAGAGGACAGATCACCTGTTTAGGTTAATGTAAGTGCTGAATGCTCCTCATAGCTCCCGATGGAGCTACTCAGTTCATTAAGTCTAACGAATAAGAACGAGAAGACGGTACATGCTCAGCTGTATTTTTATTTCTTGATTTCCTTCTGGTGAACAAAACTTTGAAGAGCCGTGGTAGGGATTCCATGGTTGGGAAGTCTGCTGTGAGAATGTGGTGCCCATATGTGACAGTCTTGCTCTTTTCTTGTCCAGGGTTAATGGGGTGAGTTTAGGGACACTGTTATCTGACCTGGCTCGCATCCTGAAGCCTCTGTCCCCACACGAGACGACATTGCCCTTAGATCCGAGACACCAGAAATGGACAAGAGGCAGAGTTGATTCCCTTCAGCAACCTCGGCGGGGCTGTCCATTAAATTAGTTTTCTGCTATTTATACCCCAGGAATCATCCTCATTCCTGGTAGCTCTAAAAGTTATTTTTCCATTTGACCCTTTAAAATTTTTTAAATTGTTTGCAACAGTCCCTGCAACCTCCCCCTCCTCAATTCCCACACATATCCTATGAAAATGCCATTTCTACCCATCTGTTTGCGAAGGGTTATTCTCTGTGGTAGAAAGGGAAGTGCCTGATATCCTCATTTGCTGTGAATTCCAGAGAGGTGGCTTTCCACTTTCCCTGTTTGTTTCCCCTTGGCTTCTGTTTGTGGTGCATTCTAGTTGAGTGCTTTTATAGTGTTTTCTTGATTGTTGTCAGTTTGGGACACTCTCTGCCCGCATTTTTGTGAAGTTAATGTCACAGCAGTCAAGCCCTTGGTGAGCTGGAATCTGGCTGCAGCGCACAGAGGATACAACTTCTATTTGATTGTGTGTAAATACAGTTAGTTAGTCGGGGGTTTATCAGATAGCTTGGCAGAAAGAGAGAGGAGCAGTACAAACTGTTTTCGGTCAGAGTGCTGTTCATACGCCTGATAAGATTGAGAGAGGTTTCGAAATGCTGATAGGCTTTGAGAAAGAAAAGAATAATCGCTTCTCCTGGCACCAGCTTATCAAGAATGAAGTAAAATGCCAACACTTTTACATTAGCGAAAGTAAATGTTTTAGACAAACTCAGCCTTTTTTTCCTTCAAGTTAAACAGGAGGGTGCTTTTCGGTGTGCTGGAGTGAATAGCAGGATTTGTTACCTTGATTAAATCACAGGTGAATTTTTGGATAAAAGAACCTTCAGGATCGGCAGCAGCCTCTTCCATAAGCAGGTCCATCTCTGCCATCCCCTCTCTGGAGAAATTAAGCATTCCTTATCTACTCTGTTTCTATTAAACATCATTTCTGATGTCACAAAATGCAATTCTGCCCTTTGTCACCCAAATCTCTTGTTTTTCCAGCAAATAGCTAATCAGACCTAAGGAGAGAAACTGGTGTGCTGTGGGGCACCTACACAAGTTGGGGCGTCAGGGAGTCTGTGCTGAACTAGTCCAGTCCTGTGAAAATCTGCTCTGTGCAGAAAGCAGTGAGGTGAATTATAAATTTTGGGTGCTTTAATGAGAAGATAAATGTATTTGTCTCGGTAAGTCTATCTGAAAGTGCCTCCCCAAAGAGAGAGAAAGTGAGAGAGAGAGAGAGAGAGAGAGAGAGATAGGTAGACGGAGAGAAAATGAGAATATTGGCTTTGCTCTTCAATATAAACCATTAACTTTCTCAGTCCTACCGTTTTTTCTGTTCTTTGTAATTTGATGCCTACAAATAATTTGGCGTATTCAGATTTGATAAATGATAGTGCAAGAGCGGATTGATTGATTTTGGATTACTATTGATTACTCTCAATGAGATCACTGTGACACACTCGAATCAATAGTATTCGATTAAGCGAGGCACCGGCGGTCTATACCCTCAGCAGCAGGAGGGAATTCGGGAACAGAATGTTCACAAGCTGATAAATTGACAAAGCGTTCAGCTTTAAATAGCCCTTTGTTCAGCACTAGTTCCTTAAAATATATTTCACTGGAAACTTCACTTTTTTGCAACTCGGGGCCTTTCTGTGGAAGAAAGGTCATCAGTTTAAGGTTTATTAAATCTTAACTAAAAACAACTGGGCTCCATTTAGGTGTAAAATAATTTAAGTACTTACTGCAGGCAAACCTTCATGCTTTTGAGTTGTCGCTCAAAGGTTTCATTCTTTTATGAAGATGTCAATTGTAAACATAAAAATGCATCACTGGGAATGGAATGGTTTAAGATTCAAACTGAAATAAAAATCCCTGCCTGGGGAAAGCACCATAATCAAAATAAGGTGGTCTTCAGTTTCTTCTGAGGCGGGCGTGCTTGGGAGCCGCGCTGGAGGCGCCTGCGGGCGCTGCGCCTTGATCAAGTACGGTTGGGAGGATTTTTTTCCTTCTTATCTGAATGTGTGTGTCACGTCGCCCCTTCTTCATGCAAAACCCCAAATATCATTTGATCTGAATGCCAGGGCTGCTACTCCGGCACTGCCGTCTTCTGGTCATGAGCAAACTTACAAAGTTGTTAAGGAGAATACATCGCTTGTATCACATTGCATGGCGTGGTGGAGTTGCTGTCCCCCAAAAGGCAGCTTTAGAGTTGTCACTGCACTGAATACGTGAGGGTTCTCCCTTGCAGAACCGGGCAGCAAGGGAACTTTTACTCCTAGTGTCTGTGTTCTCAAGGTCCTGAGAGGCTGAAGTCCTTGTTATTTATTTATGTCAGGCTGTGCTAGAACCCAGACCCTCATGAGTGCTAGGTAAGTGCTCTAGCACTGAGCTATACCCCTCAGTCCAGGTCAAGTCTTTAAAATTTTATTTTTCAGCACTGAGGTTTCAACCCAGGACCTTTGCACTGAACTATACCCTCAGCCATTTTTCTATTTTAAGGTAGGGGTTACATTGTTAAATTGCCCATAATGGGTTCAAACTCATGATCCTCCTGCCTCAGCCTCCCTGAGTTCTGAAATTACAGGCATGGGACACCCCTGCTCAACTGATTAAAATATACTTAGATAAATTCTTTCACGTTGATGTTAAGTTTTCAGAAGAGCCCAAAAAACTAGAGGTGGCTTTCTGAGAGAAAATCAATATAAAAAGCAAGTTTGGAATCATGAAATTACCTGTCAAAACATCAAGCATTTTTGCATGAAAGTAAGGTTATGGGATTCTAATTGTATTAGGTTGAACTATATAAAGTTGCCATTTTTGAAGGTCAAAAAAATGGTCAAATATCAGCAATTTCTTCTGATTCAACCCAATAATTGAATTTATTTCTATACAGTTGATATTCCATAATCAAATTGGAAGCGACAACTAGTTTTTATTTTATGAGGGATTGTGTCAGATTATGGGAGATGCATGAATTCTGGCTACAGTTATGGCTGTGTATTGTGAGACCTTTGACACCAGCAGAGAGCTGGCTCCTACAGCATCCCATGTGCACTGAACAGCACACGCATGGGTCTGGGCTCTGTCGTGTGCAGGTAAGCTGCTTCTGATATGAGTGTACATTTTCCACCTGCCGAGAAAGACCTTGCAGGAACCAAGCAGTGGCCTGGGTCTGTCAGGGAGCAGTGTTGACACCGGGAGGCCGCAGTGCCCAGGGTAGTTGCTAAGGAAACTGGGGAAAGATGCCGGCACCAGAGACACTTGGTCCTCACGAGTGTCGCGTGAGAGGGGCTGTGCGTGCTAGGCAGCACAGTGGCATGTTGAACCTGTGCGCTGTGAGCCATGTGCCCACTGGGGAGGGTGCAGAGGGGCTCCCCGCCTCGCCAGCAGAGCCTGTGGTGCTTTAGCAGCTGCTGCCACCCACAAAGGGGCTTCTGGAAGTTGCGGTACAGGGCTCAGAGTCGCCAGGGGCCCCAGGTGTGTGGGCCATCTTCAAGCTGGCCGGTAGGAGCCATCTGTGCCACCTGTGGGTGCGGGTTCACCTGGCAGCCAGATACGAGGAAATAGGCTGCCTGTAGGTGCGAGGGAGGGGCTGCCACGCCACTACTGGAGAGGACATCAGCACGAAGTGCATCCTGACTGGGGTCACATCAGGACTGGGTGAGTTCCTGTCGCTCAAAGAAAGCAGGGGACAGCTTACATCTTGTTTGGGGAGGAGGAGGCTGAGGCAGAGGAGGAGGAGGGGAGGAGGAAGGCTTTCTTGCCCGAACTCCATGGAGCAGTGCGGCGTGGTCCCACTGTCAGCCTGCGAGTTCTCCCTTCCCTCCACCTCTCCTCCCTGTTTGTGGCACTGAGTCTGATTTATCACTGGTACTAAGATCAAAAAAGAAATCATTCCTTTTGATGTTTGGTATTAGGCACATGCAGGGCAGGGGGCGCGGGGACCAGGAATGTTGGGAGGATAGCGTGGTGGCCTAGAGGTCAGTGTCTCGGCTGCTCTGTGGTCCAGGATGACAAACTGTATATTCTCTGTGCATTTGAATGTAGAATCCTATGTGGAGTGTTTTCAATAATCATGTTTGTGTATAGATTCTTTTGGGTAAGAATATAAACTAATAGCTTGCATTATACACTTCATTAGATTCATCTTTTCTTTCCTTTTTTTTTTTAGCTGTATACGCATCAATTTTACCAAAAGCCATAAAATACTCAGGAAAATAAATAGGCCAGTGAAGCTCCACGGAGCTCTAGGAGGAAAGCCTTCCTCCTCCCCTCCTCCTCCTCCGCCCCCACCTCCTCTTCCCTCCAAAAGAAGGCAGAGTGCGAGAGCCACTGGTTGCATGTTTTGTGGGTGACCAACTTGGGACATGGGAAGCTTGTCTGCAGAAAAGAAGTGAGATTTGGGAGTGGTCTGCCTCTCCCGACCCGGCCTCCTCTCCAGCCCTGTACGGTAGCTTTTGTGCAGCTTCTCAGGGAGGGAGATTTTCTGAGCAGCGTGAGCCCAGCCCATCAGCAGGCTGCTAGTCAGCAGCAGGTGAGAACAACATAAAACAGGATTCACACCGAGCCCTGCCTGGCTGCTCCGCAGACCACAGGACTGGAAGGTAGAACCCACTCGGACGTGTACGCCTCTTGTTCCTAAACAGGGTGCGGTGAGCCTTGGGCGTGGCTCTGATGGGGCACACAGAGTGCGTTCGCGAATCTGTCCTTCTCTCTTCTCTGTATTGTAAGCTATACATTCAAAACTAAGGAAGAAAAATCCTTCTGGAACTTTGTCGGGGGAGGGAAGAATACAATTCACCCGCACAATTCCTAACCTAGGATGACAGGTTAGTAGGGCACAGGTGCTCCCCCTGTGTGCAAGTTAAAGCTGATGGTCACTTGGAGTGCTGTATGTCCCACATCCAAAACGTGTTACATTCCTGTACATCAGTGTGCATCATCGGCTGGCGTAGTCTCAAATTTACCTTGTATGTTTGTTTGGCTCAATTTGTATTTTCACCTAAATGAGTGAGCTCAAATAAATACAATAAATAACTTTCTTAGAAATTATGCATCTCCCTTTGACTGAGTTTTTAAAAATCATTCTTACCTAATTATGAACAAGAAAGCTGGCAGAAAGTAGTCGTGGATATAGCGCCCTGCTGAGTATAGCAAATGGGGTGCTACATTGAATTTGTGGTATTGGAACTACTGTGTATTTTGTTATGAAAGAGAAAGAACATTCTTAAATATGTTTCTCTTTAAATTAAACTAAATCTACTGTATACTATATATGAAATTAAACTTGGATAGCTTGTCTTTACTAGATTTAGATTAACTCTTATTTTGAAACTTTGTAACTTGGTCACATCCAGTAGAGGTCTGAAACAAGGAATAACCATTTACTCAGGTGGAGAAATTGTGCTTTGTATATACACAGGGATACACACATATACACACACAGGCTTACATGTTAATTTCTTCAACCCATATGAGTGCATTTTTTTGTGCCAGAGTGTATTTCACTGATTTTTAATACTCTAAAAGTGTGTTCAAACAGACATTTATCTAAGATGAGTCTGTTCAGGAATATCATACATTCACTAAAAAATAATTTTGAAATGTCCAAAATCAAAATTTCAATTGTCGCTCTTTCAGCAGTGTCTCAGTAATATAATTACCTTTACTACCTTTTATATCCGAGGCTACAATTGTAATTACTCATTTCTTCGGCCTTTCCTGATACTTTTTTAATATTTGTGTGTATGTGTGTGTGTGTGTGTGTGTGTGTATTTGTGTGTGATTTTGCTACTAATTTTATTTTAGAATTAATATTGTCTGACACTTCAACTGTGGGAGTTTTAACATGTGCTGGTACACCAAGAATATCCAAGTCATTATGAACTATATAAATCCTAAAAATTATATTTTAATTTCACAGTTACTATCTTTAAAAGTTAATTTCATGCTGCTTGCTTTCCAGTGTCTCCCTCCCTGAGAAATGCCCATTCCCTTCTGTTTGATATTTTTAAGCACCTCTGTTATATGCGTTAATTAGGTTGTAGGCTCATAGCTTAATGATAGTTAATGCAATCGGGTTTAGAAGGTATCAGTTTAAAAATGATTTTTCAAGTGTATGCTTTGTACCCATCTATCTGGTGTTATGCTGATTGCTGATGGTAGCTTCTCATCTTGCATCAGAAAGTTCACATGTATCCTTCGCAATTTCTTAAATCATTGCAGCCTCACTATAATGCTTTAACCCGCATTTTCTTAAACATTCGTTCAAAAACATCTGAGTATGCGCAGGCTCCGTCTCAGGCACTGAGACCCTGAAAGAAATGATAACATTGTAGAATAAATATGAACGCACAGAGGACATTTGTGATTTTTAGGTAGTGTCGTGGCCTGGGGTTTTAAAAGGAGAACAATATAATAGAGGATACACATTTTACAACATTATTTATAACAGTCACCCACAGAATGACATACAAACAGTACAAGAAATCTGCCCATACAGTAAAGACAAAGAATCCAGCTGAGGACCTGGATCCCACAATAATGTCCTGTATGAGTCCAGCTGAAGACCTAGAGCCTGTAACAATGTCTCATGCAGGCCTGTTTCAGGGATCTGCTCTGGGAGACCCAAAGGTCAGTGGTGGAAGCTAGAAAGTCTGTACCAGCAGAGTGAAGTCTCTGTGTCAGTAGGCTGAGGGATCTGCACTGGAGCCGGTAAGCAACGCTCAAAATATGAACCAGAGCTCCCCTGAAAGGTACCACAGCCATCCTCGGCAACAGTGAGGTCCCCAGCTCCTCCGATGATGAGGAAAGCCAAGTCCCCTCAGGAAATCCAATGCAGCAAGTTTCTCCAGGAGATCGGCAGTGCACCATCTTCGCCGCCGGAGCCAGGAAACAATGCTCAAAGTGAGGACACAGCTCTCCCAAAGTGAAAACTGAAGCTAGTCTCAGTGCCAACAAGATCCTGAGCTCCTCAGAGGATGAAAACAGCCCAGTTCATCAGGAAAGCCATCAGGACGAGCTCCTCCACAAGAACCAACAGCTCCTTACAGCTTCTACCAGCTCCCAGCAGCCTTCCTCCTTCTTCTCCAGTTCTGCCTCTTATGCAACCCTCAGGTGGGCCTCCCACACCAACACCATGCTTGATCAGTTTAACTGGGTGTTATAAGTTGGCCACCAGCTGTCAGTCCACCACAGGTAGTGTTATTTTTAGCAAAAACTTTGCTTTAGTTTCTTTTCTTACTAGTAAATGGCTGGCAACATAAAATGGTGGCCCGTCCCGGGGAATCAGTACAGAGAAATTTAAGCAAGTTTCCCGTGCAACCGGTGACCGGGCCAGAAGGCAGATCCTAAGTAGGCTGAGATGGAGCTGGGCCGTTGAAACTTGGGTCTGGTCTGGCTCTGAACCTTCAGCTAAGAAGTGGGCTAGACTCTCCCTTCCTGGTGCGGTTTCAAGATTTGAAGACTTGATCATCAGAATTGCCCTTAATTCTTAAAATGCTCCAAATTCTGCGTGTGTGTGTGTGTGTGTGTGTGTGTGTGTGTGTTTTAAAGACCATAAGTGAAAGTGAAAAAATACCTTAAAAGATGTTGAAGAAAACATATTTCTGCCATTTTACAGAAAGCAAAGGGGATTTATTTGAACTAGAGGAGGTATGTGTTTAACTTTGAGGGACAGGTTTGAATGAGTAAACTTATTTTAATCAAAGTAAATGACTACTGAAAGCAGTTGTTTTTCTGAGGTGTTTTGTTTTTGAGACAGGATTTCAGTGTGTATATCAGGGTGACCTTGAACTCATTATATAGCCTCAGCTGGCCTCGAACTTGTGGCGATCCTCCTGCCCCAGCCTTCTGAGGGCTACGACTACAGGTGTGTACCACCACCCCTGGCTGAAGGTCGTTTTTATAGGGAAACCTTGACCACAAATTTGAGATGATCCCACAGCTATTCCCTTTGCCCAGCCTTCCTATAAGCTGCCCAGTATGGTTCCCCAAACCTGGGCTTTCAATTTACCTGAGGACTTGAAGAATGAGTTCAAAACAGTACTCTCTCTTCGAAACCTTTCTGCTGTGTATGTGTTTTATTTAGGCATTTTATGTGTTTGTTTTTGGAAGATACAGATTGCTTTGCTTCAGGTCATTAAAATTACTGTTTTTCACATTTTTAGATGTTTATAGTTAGATGATTAGTGAAGTCAGACAGTAAGATTTATATTGGCGTCAGTTAAGTTTATAGAAGGATTAAAATCATAGGATCACGGTCCCGTTGGCAATTGGGGCATGCCAGAAATGTCTCGGGAGAGTTTTTGTCGAGTGTTTATGCTCAATTAAAGTTTGTGCTGCATGTTGCTGAGTGCCGGCCTTGTGGCAGCTCAGCCTCACAATGCTGCGAGTAATGGCAGCCGATGTGCAATGCTGTTCGGTGTGTGTTCTGGTGCTGGAGAATGACAAGCTGTGGAAGGGAAATGCCACACTTTGGGAAAGGCACTAGAAAGATGAGACGGAGACTATCCCAACTTGCACTCGGCCAGTATTTTCTGTAGCACCGAAAGGCTATAAAAATATGCATTTCTGCCTCCTCCATCTGAGTAGCAGAGGGCGGTTTGCCTTTCTGTACGTGCTTCCACAACTGAGGAGAGAGACAGTCTCTCTTCATTTGTGCAGCTCACAAAATATTTGTGAAAACACTTATTTTACCCACTCTGTGGTCTTGACTTTGCCCGAAGGACTCCCTGGAAACCCAGCCACTCTTCTGAGCCAAGGTAGAATGTTTAAAATAGATGCGTTCTTCTTTATGCACAGTGCCTGAGTGTTTTCCATAACCTTCCCCAGGTCTCATAAAGGAAAACCTTGGGCTGGGGGCTGGGCTGGGGGCTGGGCCGGGGGCAGGGCGGCTGCTCACTGCTGAGCCCCTCACCCGCTTGTGGAGGGCTTGGCAGAGCCCGCTTCCCTTCACCCCCCCACGCACAGCGCTCAGTGTTAGGGTGATGCTCACGTACCTGGAAGGGAAGGCAGCCTATGCCAGGCAGGAGCATGAGACGGGGCGCCTTGCCATCTGCCCCACCTGCTGCATTCTGAGTCCATCTGCTGACTGCAATAGCTCATTGTAGGCCTCTCCTGAGCAACATGCGGACTGGAGCAGCAGTGTGAATTATTTAGGTAGTTGGTATAAATAAATGGAGAGGAGAGGGGAGACAGGAGGAAGGGGTGAAAAGTGCCGGGCCCTCCCTGGGGCCTGGGTGCTGCCGTCTGAGGCAAGATGGTGCCCTCCTCCCATAGGGCTGGAGGCATAGATCACCGCCCAGGTTAATCAGCAGTGGGTTTCTGTGGGGAGGTCGCCAGCCTGCATTCAAACACAGCCAGCTTCCGGTAGGGCATCTTCTGGACTTTCAACATCAGTGTAGGATTTTTATAGGGATTGATTTGGCAGAAGTAAAGCAACTGTGTGTCCTTCTGGAAACAGGCGATCAGGGCTAGAGGAGGTGTGACGTGCTTGACTTTTTAGTGAATTATAAGGTAGATCAATCTGGGGCTTCTAGGAGATGTAAAAAAAATCAGAAAATGTTCCTAAGTTTATGACATTTATGTGGCCAACTAAGATATTGTAGTTAGCTACTAAGTGCAAGCACTGGAACTGACTCGCATGCGCATTAATGTGTGCTAGGTAGTGAAGGGGAGCCATCAAAGCGCAGAAATCTGAGTGTATCTTTGCAGCTTTGCATCCAGATAAATCACATAGACGGGCACCAGTGTCCCCGGAATTACGTGACGAATGCAGGGGAAAAAGTGCTTCAAGAAACTAAGCTGGGGTCCAGTAAGTCATTTCTATTAAAATAGACTCTTTATTGAAATCAGGAAAATTTAAACAAAATGGTTTCCAAAGACTTTGTGCTGCATCATTTTGGATGGAACAAGGGGGTTTTATGAGGCTCTAATTGCCGAGAAGTCTAGCAAGAGCTGGTTTGTATAAAAATGATTCTAAATTGTAAATGAAAGTTTGAGACTGTGGTTGAAGTGGGTCAGAACCAGACACTAGACAAACTGTTCCTGTTTTCTCTCAGAAGTTCAGGGTAGTTTTATGTTCAGGTGACAGTGGAGGCTTCAGAATTACATTAATTTATAATATTTACTCACTCGTCTCATTCACATTCTAGATTAATACATGCATATAAGTAATGTTACATATTATACCTAGCAGGCTTATTTTTACATCTGTGATAAAAATCATGAAAAAGAGAGTGGGTTTATTAACATTTCCCCATTGCCTGTGTTTGGAATGCCGCAGGATGGTCTGTATTCTAAAGTGAACTGTGTTCTCAGAATGAATGCACTGCATTCTCAGTTCAGATATCAAATAAATTTGATTGATTTTCTATTTTGAGCCAGTGATGGTTGAACTTTCATTTAAATAAGCAACTTTTATTTATATCTGCAGTTAAATATGATGGAAATAATCACACCGCTAATTCTAAAGGTAACCAGTAATCCTCTTCCTACTATTTCCAAATAAAATGCTTTTTCTCGTCATAAAATTTACTTAAGTATTTTTTCAAGTATTTGAGATGACTTCTTTTTATTGCATTCAAAACCATTCTCCAGCATCTACGGATACATTTCCGTAAGCCAAGCACTCAGTACAAGTAAGGACGTCCTTAAGTGTAGGGGACTTTGCTGCTGCCGTGTTCACATTTTTCCTCCATGGCCTGGTGCCCAGGTTAAACACTGCTGCCATGCATTCACAGACCTGAAAATGAGCCATGGGAACCACTGAAGGCCCTGGGTGTATCCAGAATTAACCCCGAGGACCCCACCCATTCTTCTTTCAGGACCTTCTCCCTGATTCATTCCCAAGGTACTGTGTTCCAGTTTCACCATTTGAAGGGCGAAGTTGACAGAGTTGGCAACTTTCAAAGTGACCTGTCCACGTTGGTGCTCAGGACACTTCCGGGTGGCCAGTAGACGCTGCCAGGCTCCCTGTGCACAAGAGTATCACATTTTAGACACATGGCCATCGGTGCCCTGGGCACACCCAGCCTGTCTACTTTTGTCTTGAGTTGTTCTGTATTCACCCCAACTTCCTCTGCGCATTTTTAAATTTTCACTTTTAAGATTTTCGGTGGCCCTTCCTGCGTTTGGATGTTGGGGTGCCAGAGTCGCATTGATCTTACCTGCACAGGGCCAGTGTCATTCACACATGTAGGACTCCACCCGGCCACATGGCTGCGCCCTCTCTGCCTGGGGTGCATGGCAGCGCCGCGGTGTCCTGAGCTTAGAGCAACTCATGTCGCCCACTGCAGGGAGTGGGGAATCCCTTTCCCCCAGCAACTGCGGAGACAGCGCGGTGGTCCTGGGTACCCTGAACCTCGGAAGCAGTGTCTCCTTCCCACTTCACCTGCGTCTTCACCTGCGTGCCTCAGACTGGAGAATCTATAATCTCCTCCTTCACTTTCATCTGACCAACATTTTCAGCAAAGGTGTTCTTTAAAGACACAAACACCGCCCTTAAGAAAAAATGAAAAGAGCTCTGTGCCCACAGATTGATTGGAATTTTAAAAGAGAAATTGTACAATTTGTCTAGGAGATTCCCAGGAGGAAATTAATCAGCATTGCTCCTCGCTTTTAAGAATGCTGACTTTATAATAATCTACTGAACGGCTAAGTTTAAGGGTTTCATTAGAACTTTAAAAGAAATAAAAGGAATGTTAAGAAGAAGACTCTGTGGAACACAGTATACATCTCCAAAGTAAGTCTCCTTATGGGGGCCTCATCTTGAAATTCGCCATCGACAGTTTAGTCAGATGAGCTGTATTTATGGTGAGCTAGCTGCCTTAAATCCTGCTCTCTGATAGCAGTTATGGTGTTATTAATTATATGGAATAAGTAGCAAATAGTAGCATCCATGCTGCTTCTTAATGGCCTCCATAAAGAGCCCCATTATCCCATTGGTGGGGAAAAAGAGGATTCGATGATAAATCACAGGTATTTTTATGGCTGCCTACGTGTGGAGGTTAGGTGACCATGCGGGCTTTCCCCAAACCAGGCTAGTTAAATAGAGTGACATCTCCTTATGTGTGAAGCCAGTGTGGCCTGCTCATCTTTCATTTGGGGATGTCCCAATGGTCCAAGGATGATGCCCGATTATATATTTTCCTAAAACATACAGATGAAACCCAGTTCTGTTTGGTCAAAGGGACCCCACGGTGTTGAGGAGTTGGGCCTGCTGATTGTTGCACACAAGAAGAGTGGAAGAGCTGGAAAAGAATTGTATCAGGGCCTCTCCAGGTAATTCCAGTCAGTGTCTCCCAGGTGTCCCACTCAACCTCGGGATCCTGGCTTCAGTGTCGTATTGGGTAAAAGCATTAAAAATAAGGCACCTTATCATCTAAGGAAGGAGCTAGTGTGGTACCGGGTGAGTCTGAAAGCCAGAGAAATGTACGCTGCTACTTCAAGTATGTTAAGCAGAAAGTGCTGGGTGAGAACAGGAACTAAATAAATACTTCACCCCCCCACTTGGCTTTAATAATGGGGTTGTTAGTAGCACTGGGGGGAAAGTACAGAACAGCAACTTCACTTCTGGAAGCCAAATTAGCTTCCTACCTCAGCGACAAATTCTGAAGCTGAAATGAGTCATAATAAGGGTTAGTCAGGGAAGCTTAGATTGCACCTATTTCTCCTCCTGCATGTGTGGCTCCTTATCACGCTCCAACTGCTCATAATTGCTGGATTCCCTTTCTGGAATTAGCACTGGGGAAAGCAAAGTCAAGACAGAAATGTAGCCCCTCGCTGGTTGCTTCCCTGCCTGGAAGGCTAGGGTAAGAATAGAAGCATCAAAATGTAGCCTTTAATTATTATCATTAAAGAAGATGAAGAAGTAGATGTGGGCAGGGTCTGCTAAGGGGACTGAAGGGAAAGTCTAGCAGATGATTTAAGTGAAAGATATTTGTAGAGATTCTCTCTCTGTCTCTCTCTGTCTCTGTCTCTGTCTCTCTGTCTCTGTCTCTGTCTCTGTCTCTGTCTCTCTCTCTCTCTCAGTATTGGGATTTTAACCCACATTCTCAGCACTATTTTAAGAGAGTCTTGCTAAGTTGCCCAGGCCAGGCTAGACCTTGTGATCCTTCTGTCTCAGCTTCCCAGAGTGCTGGGATTATGGATGTGTGCCACCAGGCCCTGCTCTCCTGTCTTGTGCAAAACATAGGTAGGTACACACCTGTCATTTGCACTAACCCTGTAAGCAGCCCGGTCCAGCTAGGATGCTGTCCACACTAGGAAAACCTGGCTAACAATTTTGAGTGTGAGCAGGGGCATGCAAGTGCATGTCCGGAAGTGAGGTACTCCCCTCCCACAGTCTGAAGAGAGCAGGAAGGTTTGCATGGACTTGCTGAGCCCAGTGTGCCTCCCGTGTGATATTTAATTCAGCCCATAAAAATGCTGGGCAAGTGATTCGTTTGTCAGGGGAACAGCTCGTTCCTGGCAACTTGCTGCGTGTGGAATAAGATATAGCACAGATGGGGAAAGGAAGACTTTCAAAAGCTGAAGTAGCCCGAGAGTCCTTCTCAGTTATTCCTTTAAAAGCCCAACTTGCTAGGTTTCAGGGTGGGGTAGTGCATACCAGCCACCTCCTTTCAACCTGGACCAACCATGACCAATATATACATATGGTGTCAGCCCAAGTGGTGGGCTGAATGGATTTATATAAATTAAGAAATGGAGCTCATATACCTTTTCTGAGAGTCTGTAACTGAGAAATAGGAGTTCCTTTCAGCCTTAAAGGAGGACATCCTTAGGAAAGCCTTCTAGTTCATAAAAGCAGCCCCGCACCCCTGCTCTGGCCAGGGTTGTACAATAAGTTTTAGTTAACAGACAAATACTTATGCTGTCCCATCTGACATTACCAATGAAAGCCCGTTTGTGAATTAACTTGCATGGTGTTGGAGATTTCACAGCTTTTGTTGAAGTTTAAACTTATGCTTTCTAAATGGGAGGGGGCAGGAATCTTTTCCCCCAGTGTAACAAGTGAAATGGCATTAGACAGGGGACAGTGACTTTTACTCACGCTCCTTCCCTGAACCCTGTGTCCATTTGTCCATTGGAATGGGCCACTTATCACTCTTCTGGGTTTTTCTCTTTCACCATCAAGAGTTATGAAAGGAAAATTTCATTTTTCCCTGGCCCTCCATGACAGGCAGATGGAAGATTGTGGTCATTTGGATTAAAAACCTATCCATCACCCCCCGCTTCTGGGTTATTATGATGTCTCCTTTGAATATATGAATTTCACACACTGCATGTTGGGACTCTCAGAGTGCCAACTTTTTCGATAAATAATTATCCCATTGGTGATGTACAGCGTACTGTTGCCATATTTTCTCACCTTTCTACCGTTCTTGCCCTTACCGCCCACCCTATAAATCCTTTACCCTCCTGCTTAATAAAACTACTAGAGTAACAAGCCCCTGCACTCAGTGCAGTCAACTTACCACCCACCATCATTCAGCTGTCAGTGTTTGTTTCCTTGCCACAGATATTTTTGTAGATTGTCTGCTTTAAACTTGATACAGCAGGGTGGATCATAAGCAGGTGACCTTATTTATGTGTGCTGCGGCCCCGGCATGGAGTCCTGGCTTCGTGAGACTCTGTGGGTAGAGACTGAAGGATACATGAAGTCCCAGGGTCAGCGTTACTGCCTGCGTCCTAATCCGTAGGAGAGAGGAAGGGCTGCGCACAGGTGGGGGAAGGCCAGGGCAGGCGTGGCCAGGTCTCGAGAGATGGACTTTTTTCTAAACTTTAGTCCCCTGCATCTCAGAACCTTCATTCCTTGGGCATGGAGGTTTCAGAAGTGATGAACCAGATTGGTCGCCCATTTCTTTCTCCAGCCCCCATGAAATTGGCTTCTTCCTACCAAGCTTTGATGCCTAGCTGAGGTCTTGGACACCTGATGCACTGGCTGCTGGGTACCACTGGCGGGGTGTGGATGGATTGTTCCAACTTCACCTTCTGTCTCTCTTCCTTGTCTTGGGCTGAGATGAAGAAATCTCCCTGCCTGCTCTGTTCCTACCTGGGGAACGGACAGGTTATCCAGAGGGGAGAACCCTGCAGTGTGTCCGAGCAGCTGTGCGGCTGAGAATTCTGGTCCTGGTGATGTCACCCCCCGAGCACTCTCTCACGTCTCACAAGGAGCCCCTGGCTGTGTTTACAGCTCCGCTGGTTCCAGAGCTGGGGACAGATCCTGGCGCACATGATCCTGTCTCGTTCTCCACACGGCAAGGGCCCGTGATGCTCCAGTGCGGTGAAGCTGATTTAGAAGCTGGCTCTGACTACATTTTTGCCCAGATTTGTGTTAAATTAATTGTTATCCACATGGAATCTGATGAAGGGCTCTAACCTCATTAGTTTCTTGCATAACTTCTGCACAACCTTAATTCTTAGCATGGCTGTTTTGACCTAACCTGAAACCCACAACATTTCCTTGTGAAAAAAAGACCTCATTACTCTTCACAGTCGGCACTCTGCCTTGCTCCTGGAAGATACGGAGATGTGTGAATTGGCTGAATTAATAATGTGCGATAACAATTAGCATAACGTCTTCATCGCAGGTATCGAGGAGTTGAGGAAGTCATTTCGTGTCATTCTGTGAGCTAATGTGGGTAAAGGGGAAAATCAGCTAAACTCAGGCCACAGTGTTTAAACACACACAATTCACAGCAGGTCTCAAAAGTTGAATGATTTTTTTGTAAGGACCCTGGGTAAGTATGCATTTCTATTTCACAACTATATGCACATTTCCTTTCACATTTGATTCTCCCACCGATTAAAAATAATTTATATTTATAGTCACTGCTTTGCATACTATTTAAGCTTTTCAAAATTTTTTTGTAACTGCATTCATGTTTCAGTGGCAAATTCTTGTGCACTAGATAGGATAGGCATTAATATTCCTGTTCCGTATGTATTTGTTTTGTTTTGTTGGGACAGGGGTTTGCTATGTAGTTCAGGCTAGCTGGTCTCAAACTCACAGGGATTCTCCTGCCTCAGCCTCCTGAATATTGGGGTTGTAGTATATCTATTGTAATAGCCAGATAACTAAGGTACAATGATATATAATACCTATTGATACTGTTAGTTAATGACAACCACAAAGTGGCTGGGAAGTTCTACCTACTATCAAGCTGCCGTGCAATAAGTCTGTTTCTCCTGATTGGAAAAGGCTAATCTGGTACCAAGTGAACAGTAATCTCACTGAAGAATCAGCAGGGTCTGAAGTCACTTTCTCTTTGAGGTATAAGTAACCTTCATCTCTGGATTACTTAGTAATTTTGACTTTTCAACACTATTAGTCTTTGTTCTTAGGCATTTAAAATAGAACTAAGTTTTTTTTTTTGTCTGTATGCTTTTGTATTTAATTCACATTTTTGTTGGTGTGAATTCAAATAGTCAAGACAAGAACCTCAGAGCACTTACTGAACATATAATTATCTAAGGAAGCTGAGCCATTGGAAAATGAATTCCTCGGGCAAGGACAGGGTTCATAGTTGTGCATGACTTTAAGTGACATTTGAGGCTAGCTATGTTAACATTTGTCATTCAGTGCTTGTAGTGTAGCATTTTGTATTCCAGAGTAAAGGATCTAAACATAGAAAGTTCAAGTTCAACTTCTAGTTACAGTACAGCCCTGACTCGTCCTCTGTAAAATGCAAATAAAGCTTTTCCACAGGGTTGTTTGATAGCTGGTATAGGAATATAAATTTTTCTTCTACCATAATAGAAGAAAAGGGAGAAATATGCTTTCCAAATATCTTTTAGAGACATAAAAAATTATACAAATATTTCTTCTTTTTGTTTATTTTTGTTTTCTGAGACACAGTTTTACTATGTAAGTTCAAGCTGGCCTCAAATTCACCATGTTGCCCAGGCTGGCCTCAAACATACTCACAATGATCCTCCTACCTCAGCCGCCCAAGTGCTGGGGTTACAGGCATGTGCCGCCATGCTGGCTCAGTATTTCTTAAGGTAGTTCACCATGCTGTCCTAGAAGGGTCAGAAGACAGCATCATCTGTCCCTCTATGCCAGCATCTGCATGATCTTGACCTTCTGCTCCACAACCTTGACCTCCAGGCATCTAGAGTCAGAGATAGGTATTAAAAGTGACATCCTAGACCTACAGAAACCAGACACACAGTCTCATGCAGTAGGGTTATTACAACATTTCTGAAAATCAGTCATATTTGCACTTGGACGTAGCACCTTTTGGTTCACTTAGTTCATTTTATAACAAGTGTCTACTGGGTGACAGATGTATTTAGTAGCTAACAGAGACTTCACATCATAGGAAGCATCAGTGATGTGAATCAGGCAGGATGTATCTCCTGCCTTCAAGGAAAATGTTAATTAAAAATATTTTTGAGCCCAAGTGTAGTGGCACGTGCCTGTAATCCCAGTACTTGGGAGGCTGAGGCAGGAGGGTCATTGAGAGTTCGAGACCAACCTGGGCTACAAAGTGAGCTCAAGGCCAACATGAACTGCATAGGGAGACCCTGTCTCAAAAAGACAAAAAAGAAAAAAAATTTGAGATAATGATGTAGCCTGAGATGCACTTATATGAAACAGAACACAGAGACTGTGCCTCCTTCTCTCAGGGTCTTGATGCCAGCACCTCGCATCACTGCCAGGAATTATGGGCACCAGCCACTTGCAGACTCCATCTGTGGAGCTTTCAGATCTGCCAGCGAGTGCCTGTGTGCGTTTAACACATTAATATTAGGCATTAGTTATTGCAGACTGATCAGGCTCACAATCTCCCAAAACAGTAGACAGCAAAGGCTTAAATACAAGAGACAAATGGTACAATTTTGGGGCTCCAGGAGGATCAAAACCCTCTAGCAGAATCCAAAGCTCTTGAGCTAAGACAAAGATCTTCTCTAGGTGGCCCATATTTACTTAGTTATCAAAAGAGGGGGCTACTGAAGAAAGCCAGAAATCTGGTCAGGAATCTACTCCAGGTCTTCTCCAAGTAAGACATTATGTTAGGTTAGGAGAACTATGCTATCTCCAGGAAGGCCTCCACCCAGGAAAGTCAGATGCCTACAGCCAGTCTTTATCCAGTTAACTGAGGTTGGAGCCAGGTGTTCTTGATGTGACCTTGTCCTTTGAGGCATCCTGGCTTCATGCACAAATTACAGGCCTCAGTAGGGACCAGTGACTCACAGAAGTTCACTTACTATGGAGCCCACTGCCCATCCCCAGAAAAGGGGCCTAGGCCTTGAAAAGACTCACAAATAAACATGGAAAGCCCATTGGTTAATTTAAGTCCCACTCGGAGCTGCTGCATAGTTGCTGCCATCAGTTTCTCTATTTTGTTTTTGTAATTGCAGCACTTAAAACATGGCTAGTATTGTCATGTTCCCTGCAGCAGACTAAGAATAGAAGTAGTTTATTTTTTTTTTTTCGCGGTACTGTGGATTGAAGTCAGGACCTTGTGCTTGCCACGCAGGCGTTTATGCCACTGAGCTATATCCCCAGCCCCTAAGAATAGAAGTAAAAGAGGCAAGCATGTTAATATAATCAGTCCATTATAGAATCCAAGATGGGCCTGGTGGCAGCAGACTTCATGGGTTTGAAGATTTCTCTCTATGGCCACATGTTCCAGGGTGGTATCTGCAATGATGTTTTATCATCTGTTAATATATAAACATACTCTCGTTCCCATGTTATTAACTGCACCAGGCCATCCTATCTGTCTGTCTATCTATCTAACTATCTATGTATCTATCTAAATATCTACCTACCTATCTATTCAAACTTCACGTGTTGGACATCCAGAAGAGAAGGTTAATGATATTACATTGTAGTGGGAGCAGTGAACTTAATCATTAAAATTTATCTGAATATTAAGCACCTTGAAATACAAAGTGTAGCCAGAGAACTGTATTTTCTTATCAACCATGGATGGGCTAGTAGTTAATCCCTGTAGAATGTTAACAGAAAACAGTTACATAGTTTTACAGAGAAAATTTGAAATCAGAAGCCTTACATAGTAGTGTAGCATAAGAGGCATAATGACATGCCTGTACTCCCATTTTTGTAACATGTTTAAATCTCCATCTTGTAATAGAATAGCCTTTTTAGTCAATCATCCCTACCTTGTACATAAGAAGCTTTTACCTAATTTGTTGACCTTTAATAGGATGTCATTGAAGAAGTTTGTAACATTGTCTGGGCTGTTCAATATCTAAGCATCTCTGAATGTACTGGCACATACATAGCATACATGTCGCATAAGTTTTCGTTAAAAAATTATCATTTGACTGATGACCTCACACTGGCTTGACATGTACCTCTTATAGGATATCTGGAGCAGAAGCAGAGAAAAGCAGATGTCTAAATCTGAAAGAAAATGTTTATCAATGTAAACAATCCGTTCTACCTTTTAGGCAGGCGCTTATTCCACTGAGCTATATCCCCAGCCCCGTTCTACCTTTTAGAAGACCATACATTTGGAAGACATGGATACATTTAATACACCATGAGATAAGCAATAATTAATTATTGTTATTTTGTTTCCTAATTTAGTTTTGTACTAAGAGCATTTTTAATCAGAAAGCCTTATTGTCTTATATTTTGAAAACTTAACCTTTTGGTGATGACCAATATAAACGTATTGCAATTATATATATATATATATATATATATATATATATTGCAATAACATATTTTGAACAATATTTATTGGGGTGTCTCCCATAAGGCTATGGAGATTATTGGGGCTCCCTATTAATGAATAGGGACTAGAGAAATATTTTCAGGTATCCACTTTCTTATTCATCAGTTGGAGTCTTGTCCAATAGTTCCCCCTCACCCTAAGGGATTTTTGTTTAATTATTTTAATAAATTTTTGATGACCTATAAAAATGCAATGACAATATGTAACATATTAATTTTGAACAATGAGAGACTTTCAAATCATAATACATAAACAACAATATGCATTACACTTATAAAACAAACTTTAACATCATATTGACCAGCTGTAACTTTAGTGGAGTCATATCTTCAATTCAGGTGACGTTTATATATAAGCCAAATTAAATTACAGACAAATGCTTCGCAAATCCAAAAAGAAGAAAAATTTGTTGAGCAGCAATAAAACAGCTGTTTACAGATTAGACAGAGACACAAACATACACACAAGACAACTGGCTCATAAAATCACAGGGCACTCAGATATGTTTTTGGCCAAATTTTTTTTTTGTACCAGGAATCAAACTTAGGACCTTGCGCTTGCCAGGCAGGTGCTTGTGCCACTGAGCTATACCCCTGATCCTGGCCAAATTGAATTATAGTAATTAATTTTCTTTACAAATTTTTAAGTTTGTAATTATAAAAAGACTAGTCAGAACTTTTTTTGTAGGTCAATTAGCAGAGCTGTCTTGTAGGAAGAATTTGGAAAGAATAAAAACCTTTTATCTATAATTAAAATATTTTTAGTATTTTATTTTGTCTTAAGAATTCTGGCGACTTTTGTGTCCCTTTCTTTTATGTAGCTTATCTCTCTCTGTAAGACTTACTATAATTCAAGTTAATATTATCATTTATGTAGACTTCCTTTTTTAAAACAGCATTTGTGGAATCCTTCTGTGAGACATAACACAGTGAGGATGTATCTAAAGAAATTATGGAGATTTAGGCCAGTCAGGAAATAATTAGACCAGTCAGAAAATAATAACAATTTCAGACAGAGGTGTATCCTGGTTTTAATCACTATAGATTTTATTGTCTGCATTCTCTTAGGTGCTGAAAAACTTCTACAAGATTGAAATCTAATTGAGGCTTTTGGGTAGTATGGGTTAACATTGAATTTTACAGAATTTGATTTTTATATCATAGCCAAGGTGTTGAGTGATTTTTAAAGATCTTCTAGCTCTAACAGCCTATTGGTGCCTTTATTTGCTTCCCTGCCTGGCTGCACCCCATTTGCTGGGTCCGTGTACATGTGACACACCAGCCCCTGTCCTAAAGCTCTGATTATAGCCTTTATTTTACTTGTTTGAGTTTCAGTAAACGAGTTCATATCATCCCTTAGTTGCTGCAGGCTGATCAGGCCTCCGATCTCCCAAATGAGTGAACTGTGAAGGCCTAAATAAAAGAGCCAAGTGCTATGATTTTAGGGCTCCAGGAGGATCAAAGCCCTCTAGCAGGACTGGAGATTCTCTGGGGCTTAAACAAAGACCTTCTCTGAGCAGCCTGTATTTATTTAGTTACCAAACAAAGGAGGGGAATACTGAAGAAAGCTAGGAATCTAAGCAAGACTGTTAAAGACCTTGAAGGACTTCTCAAGTAAAACATTACATTAATTTAGGAGAGCTGTGTTATCCCCAGGAAGGTCTCTACCTAGGAGTGAGATGCCTTCAGCTACAATCTTTATCCAGTTAACTGATGTTGGAGCTGGGTGTCCTTAGCCATGACCTTGTCTTGTCCTTTGAGGTGTCCTGGCTTCATCTGCCATTACAGGCCTCAGCTAGAACCAGTGACTCACAGAGGTTCACTTACTATGAGTCTACCACCCATCTCTGGACAAGGGGTCTAGGCCTTGGACAGACTCACAAGTAAACATGGAAAAATAATTGATTAATTTAAGTCCTGCTCTGGGCTGCTTCATAGTGTTCTCTATCATGTGTGTGCACACATTTACTTCCATGTAGTATCATCAAAGGTGAGGTTCTTGTGAACAGAAACATGATCAAGAGAAGATATGGTTTCATCATAAGGTGCAAATTTGTTTTCATATTCTGATTTAGTTAAAACTTAGGTCCTGTCAAAGTGATGTCACCTGGCTGATGTATGCTCTTCCTAGTTTCCAAGGGGCAGGACCTCCTTGGGTGACACTTGGGATATCTGGCTCCGTTTTTTCTTCTTGCTTGGTGGTTCTGGGACAGAGCCCAGGATCACAGCACCTCTGTCTCACCTAGGGCTCCCTGGCGCTGGCCAGGAAGAGCAGCTTCAGGTCCAGGTTTCAATGCTGTGAGTTCCAAGACATGGCTGAGCTCATCCACAGAAAGGCCTGGGATAGAACAGTGATGTGTGCATGGGTGGATGGGTGGATGCATGGATGGATAGGTAGGTGGGTGGTTGGATGGATGAGTGGGTGGATGAATGGATGGATGGGTGGGTGAGTGGGTGGATGGATGGATGGTTGGATGGCTGGCTGGCTGGATGGATGGTAGGTGGGTGGGTGGGTAGCTGGATGAGTAGGTGGATGGATGCATGGATGGATAGTGGGTAGATTAGTGGTTGGATGGATGAGTGGGTGGATAAGTGGATGGATGGTGGGTGAGTGAATGGATGAGTGGGTGGATGGACGGATGGAAGGATAAGTGGGTGGGTCATTGGGTGGATGGATGGATGAGTGGGTGGATAGATGGGTGATGGGTGAATGGATGGATGGATTAGTGGATGGGTAGATAAGTGGATGGATGGGTGGATCGGTGGATGGGTGGGTGGGTGAGTGGATAGTTGGAGAGAGAGCCCATACTATGCTGAAAGAAGCACAGATTTGGCTCAGTTTCTTCTACTTTGTCTCCTTCAGTGGTGCCCCATTGCCTGCAGGATGACGTCTGCTCAACACTGTGACAGTCAGGCTTTCCTCCCTGTGGCCCCAGTTTCATCTCACTCCTCACTGGTCCAAGTCCCCAGTGGGGCTCCTCAGGGGTACCTCCTCATTCATCCTCCAAGCCTGCACTGTGCCCCCAAATTCTGGGTCTATGTTGCTGCTTCACCTAACAGGCTGCTTTGTTTTGTTTCATTTAAAACCCGATCTCTTAGCAGGCTTCCTGGCCTCAGGAGGTAGAAAATCACTTTTCTATGCCTGACCGCTTATCTCACAGAGTCTTGAGACTTGTGCTATCTCACAGGTTGGATGAATGATACTTTGTTTTAGGGTATTTTTTGGCCCTAACATTTGGCATCTGTGTGTGTGTGTAAATCCAAGGCTGGTGCACTCCAAGGCCGGAACTTTAAGAATACTGCTCAGCCAGTCCTCCTCCCCAGTGGGAGGGATGGAGACATGAGGATATGCGTTAGTGATGGGGGTTAAGAGAGATGGTAGCAACAGGCTCACGGTGTCATGGAGCACCAAAGACGATCAGAAGGACCTGCTGGAGAAACTGTTCTCAGCTGGGCTTTTACGGGTGAATAGGAGCTTGCCTGGTGCATTTCAGAGAGGGGGAAGTACACACCATCGAGCATCCTCATGAGCCATGCTGGGCAGGGAGAAGGAAGAGGCCGCTGAGGGAGGGTCTGTGGCTCTTGCAGGACAAGCAGAGCCTGCAGGGCAGCCCCAGGCTAGTGGCCGCTCTGTTTGGGATGTGCACGACTTTTCCTCTCTTTCCAGGAAAGCGTCAGAGCTGCATGTTCCCACCACTCTTCGGCGCTAAGAGGGTGCTCTGCCCCAAAGGCCTGTGGCGGGGATGGAAGGAGGGAGGGCTGTGCTGGACTGGCAGGGGCTGTGGCTGAGAATCGGCAGCAGATCCATGAGGAGAAACTGTTCCCGTTCATTTCAGTTACAATGCACAGCTCTCCATCAAGGTGGCTTCTTAGAAATTGTGCATTCTTTGAAATTCATTATTTTACCTACTCTGTTCTCTCTGTTACACTTTTTGCTTTGACACTTTTTACCTCGTGTGTGTATGTTCTTATGGCTGAGTCATCCTCTTAACAGTCAAATGACTCTTTCTTATTCCGTTTCCCCAAATCCCACATTTGGTGGAGGGAAGTGGTGGGGATGCACCTACAGCCCCACGGTCCACCGCCACGCTCCATCCTCCGCCCACTTTCCATTTTGTTTTTGAGACAGTCTTACAACATTCCCCAAGCTTCTTGCAAACTTCTGATTCTTCTGCCTCAGCCTCCCAAGTAGCTGGGATTACAGGCATGAGCCACAAATCCCAGTGTGTACATTGCTCTTTATTCTAATTCCAACAGCAGCTATTCTCTTATTGCAAAAACAAAACCAAGGAAGTCTGCATGTATATATGTATGTATGTGTATCTGTATATTTGCATGTGTGTATGTATATATGTATGTGTATGTATATATGTATATATGTATGTGTGTGCATATGTATATATGTATGTGTGTATGTATATATGTGTATGTGTATGTGTGTGTGTATGTATGTGTGTGTATATACGTATGTATGTATATATTTTGGGTTTTTTTTTGTCTTTTTAAGGCAGGATCTTGCTATGGAGCTCAGGCTGGCCTTTGTAGCCCAGGATCACTTTATAGCCCAGGCCAGTCTCAAACTCACAGCGGTCCTTCTGCCTTGGCCTCCCACGTGCTGGGATTAGAGGCGTGTACCACCAAGCCCAGTTTATTTATTTATTTTTTTTGAGACAGGGTCTCACTACATAATTCAGGCTGACCTGGAACTTGCAGTGATCCTCCTGCCTCAGCCTCCCAAGTGGTGGAATTCAGGAGTGCACCCCCACATCCAGCTGAGGAGGCAATTTTTTTTTTTTTTTTGCGGTACTGTGGATCGAACTCAGGACCTTGCGCTTGCTAGGCAGGCACTTATTCCACTGAGCTATATCCCCAGCCCTGAGGAGGCAATGTTAAAAGCCCACCTAGACTTAATCCTATAGACTGTAACGAATACACTCACACTGCACATTTGGGGACCGTGTTTGGGGAAGGTTGGAAGTAGTGTCAGAGCTGCTGTAAGTATTTTGAAATGTGCATAAGAAAGGTTGGAATTCTTTCATGTGGATAAGCACAAGTATTCACAAGGCTTTGAGAGCAGAATACTGAGACCTTATCCTTTAACCCAAGAAATATGCTTCCTTGGTGAGCTGAGTTGGAAAGAAAACCTGACCTGAGAGACAGAAACTCCAGAACTCACACTGGGTCCTGTTACCATCTGGGCATGCTTGATGAGTCATTTCCCTCCCCTCTCCTCTGGGAACTTGCTGTTGATGGAGGATTGCTTAGATCTCGTTATTTAAGATTTGGAAACTTGTCTGGGCATGGGGGCACACACCTGTCGGCTGAGGCAGGAGGATCTCTGTGAGTTTGTGGCCAGCCTGTGCTACACAGTGAGTTCAGTTAGCCTGGAATAGTGAGGCTTTGCCTCAGAAAGCAAAAACAAAGTACGATCTGGAGCTATTGGAGTATACGATCTGGAGTATTGCCGAGTCTCTATGTTTAACCTATTTTTCAAAATTTTTGTTTAGGTCGACTTTACTGAGATAAAGTTTATGTGCTACAAATTATCTGTCTTCAATGCACAGTAAGATGAGCTGTGACCAAAACAGCCCAGACACACACAACCACCTGCTTCCCTGGGCTTTTCTCTAGGAAATCCATATGTCACCCTGTGGAGAACCCTGTTGACTTGGCCAAGAGAGATTAGGTTTGATTGTTGAAGAACTTCAAAGACACAGCTTTTTATGACACATATCCTTCCTTTTTACTGAAGTTTTGAGACAGGGCCTCACTCTGTAGCCCAGGCTGGCGTCAAACTTGCAGCAATCTTCCTGCCTCAGCCTCCTGGGTACTAGGATGACAAGTGTATGCCACCTGGCTATCGTTGATATCTTTTTTGTATCTAGCTGCTCTGCCTGCTGGGCCTGTGAGATGCACCCATGTCATACTGGTCTCCATTGATTGCCTTTGCTTGTTGACTGGGACCCCTCTGTGTGAGCTGTCCGTGTGTGTGGGTATGACAGCACACACACACTGCTGTAGCACACTTCGTTTACCCATCCATCCCCAAAGGACACTGGGCCGTATGCAGCTCAGGACTGCTGTGATTGAAGCTCTGACACGCGTGTGTGAGGCTTGTCCTGGACGGGTGCGTTTTTGCCCGCAGTAGCCAGGAGTGCCACTGTGGTTATGGTTGTGGTGCCGAAAGTCTGCTTCAGGTAGTAAGAAAGCACGAGTTTCTTCTTCCCGAAGAGGTGGTGCATTTTACTCTGAATCCGAGTTCTGGCTGCTCCGCTTCCTCACGAGCAGTGGTGCGGTGAGGCTGCTGCCCTGCGTGCAGGAGGAAGCCGAGCATCCCCAGGAGCTCTAGGCCTTGCGTGACACGGATCGGGCCGCTGTGTATGCCCTGGGGATGTCCGGCTCGGCACGTTCCTTGTCGAGGGAAGGAGGTCTCACCAGCCCTGTGTTACCGTCTATCATCTTTGTGATCTCTGCTCACGTACTGGCTTGTGATGACCCTTGTCGCTCTTATACCTGACACATAGGTAGTGTGACAGCGTGTGTCTCTGTGTGTGTGAGCGTGGTTTCTCTGCTTGTTTGTTTGTTGCAGTCTTATAAGACAGATTATCTTCTTTCATAATGCCCTATGTCTCTTACAAATTGAGCTTTCGTTATGCTAATTGTTGAAAATATCCGAGTAGCCGGTTCATAGCAAGACTCCACCAATAAATTGAAAATTTATCTCCTTAACATACAGATTTGAGTTTTGTTTTTTCATAAAGATACTACCAGTTCAGTGATTGACTTTATTGAAAATCTTCTCCACAAAAGTATATTTATGGGCAATAATTAGATTTTTGTGAAATACAAGTACATATAAATGTATATTATATGTGTATATATTATTTTTGGTTTTTTAGAGACAGGACCTGGCTACGTAGTGCAGGCTGGTCTTGAACTCACTTATGTAGCCTGGTCTGGCCCCGAAATTATGGTGATCCTCCTGCCTCAGCCTCCTCAGTGCTGGGATTACAGGTGTGCACCATCACAGCCAGCACTACTAGTTCATTTTGGTCATGGTCTCTCCACTTATTTATTGAGACTGAGGAACGACTACTACACAACCCAGCCAGCATTCTGTGCTGCTTGGTTGTAGAGCAGAGGTATCCTTCCTCTGGTGGTCCTTGAAGAAGCAGGGAGCGAGGCAGGTAAGGGGAACATCATCAGAAGTGGTGTTCAAAGCACACCCTCGGCCTGCTCTGTACTGGCGCCTACAGACCTCTATGTGCTATTGCCTTTAGGGATAACACATTTTCCACAGACTTGGAGGGCAGTAAAATACAGTGAACTCTGAATCTTCACTGAGCATAGTTCGATCTTCCTGTGAGGCAAACGGCACTTTGTAAGCTTGTAGTCCACCTATGATGGTGAGCACTGCTGTCCTGCTGGCTGCGGCAGGTGGGAGACCACTTCCTGCAGGGCGGGCGCGGCTTTACCCATGCAGCTTTCTGGGTTGGAGTCTGTGATTTCTCCCTCTCCCTTCTAAGCTTCCTCCTACCTTCCTCTACTCTCTCTCAATACATACATCACCCTCTTGAATTTCCTTAACAAAAATACAATTTCAGGCTTTCTCCCTGTGAAAGCCATGACAAAGTGATTTCATAGGCAGTTCTGAAAGTGACTAAACTCCACAACAATTGTGTTTTATGACAACCTCTGCTTTGATGTCCCTGGCCTACTTTTAAATCATCATTTCTTTTTAAACCCAAAATATGAACAATTTCCTATCTCCGTCTTGGATGGAAACAAATCCCTTTACCAGGAATACATTTTCATGGAGGGAGGCATCTGTCCCTTAAGTCGCCGAAGCCTTAACACCTTAACTCTGTAATATTCAATTTCTCACTTGCCGAAAACCAAAGGCTTTTTTTTTTCTTTTTCATGGCTTGTGGTCATAAAGGTTGGGGAAGAATTAGTATTATGGAACTAAACCAGATTAAGGGGGAATGTGAATTAGATTTGGTAACAGATGGTGCTGTGGAAATTAAAAGCTGCTCGCGATGGCGGCAACGCCGCCCGCCTCTGTGCTGTGTCTCTCCGACCCTCGCGCTTGATAGACGGGTATAAATCACAGCAATCCGGTCTTGACAGCCAATTTCAAGAATTTGATCTGGTTAAAGACATGGCTTTCCTCCTCTGCCCCCTGAAACCTGCTTCTATTTTATTTCTGCGCAGCACCTTGTCACATGTAGAGAAGGAGGCTCACCTGCCTCCCTTAATGAAATTTTTCTTAATTACAGTTTTAGCTCTTCAGTGTTAATTACTTTTCCATTCAGACTGAATTTTCGTAATATCTCAGAGGGATGTTTTTTCTTTCCTCCACCCTTCCTACTCCTGCACAATTTTTCTTTGCCCTCAGCTGTTTCCATGGTCAGAAGCGACAGTGCGGGACCTGCTGTCCCAGCACCCTGATGACTCCCCCAAACCATCATCTGAAGGAGACAGCCGGGGCTAGGGGGGGATGTAGAGGTATCAAAAGTAGTCACTAAAAAATAGCAACTGTTTTAACAAAGCGGCACAAAAGGGTGACAGTCAGGGTGGCATAAGTGTCACTGGCAAAGCAGGCGCCCCGAGCTCGTGTGCCAGGCCCCTTGTGCCCAGCTGGGAAGGCAGAGCTGAGATGCAGGCTCTGGACGAGGCTGGGACACAGGGCCCACCCAGCCTGGCCCCAGGCCCTGCCTGAGGGGCTCAGGCCACCTCCCCAGACCCCTGTGGGCCTCCTCCGGTGCTCAAGGCATCGCCATGGAAGGGGGGGCGGGGAATCACACCCAAGAGGAGCAGCTTCTCAGCGAGCAGCTAACAGTTGGTGGAAATCGAGCTTCCCACCGGCAGTCAAATCAAATGTGGTAACAACTCGTTGGCTCCCCGCTGCTCCCCACGGCCCTGTGCCTGCGCAGGGACAAACATTCACTTAAGCGCTGATTGCAGGGAATTGCCCTTTCCTCAGACGCCTCCCCAAAGCGTAATGAGCGAAGGGAGCCGTTCCTGTAAGAGCAAGAGGCCCGACGCCGGCTGCAGCCACCCCGTAGCCCTGTCCACCCGTGCTGGGGCCGGGGGAGGGGAAGAGCCTTCTGGGGGCACAGCGGGTCCCTGCGGTTGCTGGCTGTGTCGAGTTGTCCACACGAGACTCCCTCTCCTCGGATAGCTCACACACGCTCACCCACGCTCACCCTCACATCCACACTCATGCTCTCCGCACGCCCTGCTGTGGTCCTAAGGTGACAGAGCACGCGCAGTGCCATTGCGCTTGTTTCCAGGGTTTAATCTGAGTCACATGCCTGGGGGAATTTCAGTAAAATATTTTTGTTTTTTAAATTTTGGGTGGGGGGAGATTTTTGAGACAGAGTCTTTACGTATAGTTCAGGTTGGCCTTGAGCTCATGGCAATCCTCCTGCCTCAGCCTCATGCGCGCTGGGATTACAGGCCTACACTACCACGCCTGGCCAAACAGAGGTATCTGTCTTTAGAATATATGGTACAAATGCTCAGGGGAGCAAGCAGGTAAACCCAGGGTCAGGGTGGCACTTTGTGACAGAGTGGCCAATCCGGACCCAGAGCCCAGGTCTCCTGTGGTGCCCGGGCCCAAGGAGGTGGGGCTGCGGCGGAGGGAGCTGCTGCTCTCCACAGCCGTCCTGTAGATTGGCAGAGAAACTGGGGAACTGTCCTCTGCATGCTGCGTCTGGGCCCTGTGCTCCGAATCCCTGCCCTTGACGGCCTCTCCTGGCATCCCCGCTTCACAAGCCCCTGGCCCCGCAGGACGCACCCTCAGTCCCTTCCGTGGCTGGAATTGGGCCCATGCTCCGATCTGTGCACCTTTTCCTGGCCGCCTGGCGCAGCTCATCTTTGCCTCAATGGACGGGTTAGAGGAAGAATTCTTGGAATTAATCATTACTGAGTCCCCGCCTCCTGGCCCCCTGAGCTCCAGCTTCAGCTGGAGGACACCTGATACCGGCAGCGTGGACTCACAGCCTGCCTGTGCTACAGGGGCTCAGACCAGCTGCGCTCCACCCAGGTGTTCACCAGCGCTCAGCGGTTAAGTGCACAGAATAAATACAGTCTAAGCCCGGCTGGCGGGTACGCTTTGTTATCTCACAGTGTACTGCAAAGAAATTTTTATCGGTGCTTGAAGCAACCTTTGTGCAGCAGTGATTCCTTCTTGACCTTTAGATTCTTCTTTTCTCTCCTCTTCACCCAGGTCCAGAGTCAGTTCCGGGTGCCACCTTGCGCCCCAGCCCCCCTGTGTGGAGTACCAGGGTGGGTAAAACACTTTCTTAATGAGTGAAGGATGATGTCAGTTCTGTGGTCTCCATACCCTTGCTCTGACTGCAGACACTCTCTCTTTTCTTGTTGCAGTGTAGCAAAGGCAACACGGGAGTGAGTTCAGGCTGCCTGAGCTTTCACTGACTGGGATTTGATTTGTGGCGTCCACGGCTGTGGTGTGTGTGTAAAGCATCTCTATTCCGCCGTCATCGGTAAAGATCGGTGCATGGACTTTCGATCACTTGAGTGTCTGCTGATTTCTTCTCCAGGAGGTGTGGGAGACAGTCTGCATGTAGCTGTCAGTCCCTCGTGCTGGCATCTCTTCCATGGACCCCTTGACTGCCAGAAGACAGAATTGTCTGAACACAAGCCAACTTTATTGATCCATATTTCTGTTTGAAAGACCAGAGATTTGTAGAAGTAGGAGATGGTTTCTTTCCTCTAGAAATCTCCCCACAGTGGAGGAGGCCTGTTCATGGCATAGTAAATCTGAAAGCCCAAATAAATGTTACCTTCAGCATATACTGTGGGCTTCATTTCGATGATTTATCTTGGGCAAGTTTTTACCCTCCGAGAACCTTTCCCCATCTCAGTGGTCCACACCTGTTGCCTGGTCTGTTTCACTCCACCCTGGGCTTGGCGATCTGTTGATACTATGATCTTTGCAGCCCAGGTGGGTGGACCGTTGGGGGCACAATCCCACGGCCCTTCTGGACATGTGGTCCCCAGGACAGCAGCTTGTGTGAAGTACAGAGTACTCACGGGGATCGAGATAAGGTGCTGGTTTTTCCGTCCCTTGTCCATCTGAGTTTCCCTGCTTGCAGTTCTTCAGATTCCCTCTTAAGATCCATAGGTGTCTTGTAGTTGGGGCCATTGTGAGGATGTAGTTAATTAGGCTGCATTAGGGCAAATATACTTGCTTGTTAAAACACTTAATTTGCCTTGATAGTATTGATTACGTGGCAGAAGTTTGCTTAAACTAAATGATACTCCCCCCTGCTGTTCTGTCCTTCGAGGCAATCTGCATAGTAGCTAATGGCCATCATCAGTTAAATATCATGTTCGTTATGGAGCAATGTCATAAGAATTGATTTGGGTTTGGCAGCAGAGGAGGGGCCTGGCTTCAAAGCCAGGGTAGATGATTAGCAGAGTTTGATGCAGAGTCATGGTTCCTACAAACTATATATTTTATAGACTTCCAGCTACTCTATATTACATGAGTGCTCATTATATTAAAGAAAAGCTCAGACAGTTAATTATGCAAAACATCATGTATGCAATTACCTAGCATTATCATGCACTTAACAGTTTTATTGATTTGCCAGTAGCTCACTTCCTCCAGTTAGTGCTATAAACAAGAGATGTGCGCCCCCAGATTGAAATGGGTCAGGAAAAGAAGCGGAGTGCAGATCACAGGACTGAGCGTCTCCCCTTAGATCTGACCCTGACACACAGCGACTGTCAAGGACTGTGATGTGAAACATGCGGGGCACCTCGAGACCAGTTCTGGTCCCAGGAAGTAGAAGAAATCTGTGGGAACCACTTGAAATATTTCCAGGTTTCTACAGCTAAAACAGTCAGGGCGACTTAGCAAGGTGATCAGTGATGGCTTCCGCTCCTGAGGCATAGAAGACAGATGCTCCCGAGGCCCTTTCTAGCATACCCTCCCATAAGAACGGCTATGTAGGGTTCTCTCTGTGTCTCTCTGTCCAAATGGGAGCATCCTCTGGATTACCCAGGGCTCGGGATATGGGATTTCAGGGCTGTAACCAGGGACACCTTGATGAACCTAATGTCAGAGAGAAGCTGAATACAAAAGGGTTACTGGGCTATCAGACCCTAAAAGCGCCAGTAGGTCTTTCCTAATAAGGGATTGGGGTGATGTGGAACTTCCCAGGGCACCTTCCCTTGGGTGATGTGTAGACCTGACTTCCAAGTTCCCCTTTAGTTCAGTGGTCGGCTCCTCCGTGTGGGGATAGCCTTCGCTTAGCACAGGGCCCTTTCTGTTTCTTAGGATTGGTCTCTGTCTGCATCTCTTGGCAGCCACTAAGACATCAGATTTGGGGGCAGCTGTTGGCTTCTTTCTGCCCTTGGTGAAGTGAGTTGGAGAGATTTTCTTGATGAGACACATGAATAAGGTGTTCAGGGCATTGAGATACAGGAAGACTGAGTGGCGGTGATCATGGGGCCCATTGGGGCCTTAAAATTACACCTACATGCGTGTGCTCATGTACTCACATATTTTTATCTTTCTGAACACCCGAGTCCTCATTTACAATTCTTCCTTTACAATTAATGCTCTCCTGCCTGTGAGTTAACCAGGCAGCCTTTAAGATATTTCATATTAAAAGAAACAAACCTTCCTCTTCCTTCCCCAACTAAGCCAGTGTACCTTAATGCAATGATGATACGTTAGAGCCAGCAGTTGTCAAAGCAGCGTATTACTCTGATGCCGTAATGACACCCTGTCTCTGTGGAGCAGTCGTGTTTTCCCAAATCACACGTTGCACCGCTGATTTCTGACATGACACTTCATTCTCCCGCTCCCTCTCCTCGGCATCGCCCTTCTGACAGTAGCGGCTGGTGCCCATTTTGCTCCTGAGTGACTCACATTTTGCCACTTGATGAGAGCACAGTTAGAAACTGGGCTGGGGGCTTGGCATCAGTCTGTGTGCTGGGGGTTGCGACTTGGGCTGCTTTGGGTCCCTGGACCTGGAAGCCTGGAGCCCCGGCTCTCCTCCTAAACAAACCAGCATCTGCCAAACAAATACTATGTCCCGTCTGGGGATTTCACCAGGTGGAAGACCAACTGGTCCCCTAGCTCCAGTCCTGGTTTGGAAGGGAGTGGGATTCGTAAGCTTCCTCTTGTTCACCCCAAAAGCTCTGTGGTTCAGATGGCACACAACATACATGGTGAAGCACTGGGAGTTTACAGTGATGGTAGGCAAATTCAGGATGATGAAGAAGCAAGCAAAACAGTGAGTTCTATAGTTCTATAGTTCTATAGTTTAACCTGTGAAGGTATCTGCTACTGCTACAGGTGTCATAGCAGCTTGTATGTAATCCAGCACTTGGGAGGCTGAGGCAGGAGGATCTCTGTGAGTTCAAGGCCAGCCTGAACTGTATAGCAAGACTCTATTTTTAAACAACAACAAAACCCAATCACAGCAATAAGTTTCAGAAGATCTCTTCTTAGTAATCTGGAGGGTCTGTGATGACTTTCACATATGTATCTCCATTTTTTTAGTAGAAAAGTAAAGTAGCAAATAAATACAAGTTTTGCACTTGACTTTATGGAATACAGCTGTTCATTAAGAACTTACATTGTGCTGGAAGTGTCAAAAATATATAAACCCACCGAAGTTTGTAGTCATATTAGTGTCAAACAATAGCATTTGGGTTAGGCTTATAGTACAGTGTCCAGCACCTGTCCAGCTCCACAGGTAGGGAAATTTACGCCATGGTCTTGCATTTACCCAAACCTGGGTAGAACCCCTGAAAACGATTAAGTTGAGAGTATAATATAAGCTGAATATTAACATACAGATTACCTTCTTGTTTCCCGACAGCAGCAGCTTTGATTGACTCTTATCTTTCTCTCTGATCACCTGCGTGCCTACCTTACGTGCACTTCCGAGACTTACATCTTTGGACAGGCTGTCACTAAGGAGTTTGGACTGTGACTTTTCATGCCTAACACCATGGATGCATTGACCCTCCTGGGCCTTGGCAGGGTCCTGTGTCGAAGTATGACGACTAGACTAGCTTGATGCCATGTCTTAAACTATATCAGAGATACTTCTTACTTGTTTGTGTTTTGCTTTTCTAAAATAGGACCTCCCTCGTAGTGCAGGCTGGTCTTAAACTCACTGCATAGCCCAGGTTGGCCTTGAACTTAGGGCCAGCCTCCTGCCTCGGCCTCCCTAGTGCTGGGGTGACAGGCGTGCACCACAACCCTTGGCCAGAAATGTTTTTCAAAGCACTGAAATTTTAAGAAGGCTGTTAATTCCTCAAATTTACTTTCTTATATAGGAACTCATTTTTGTTTTGTTTTTGTGGGGTGGTAGTGGGTTCGGAACCCAGGATGCCACTCGTGCCAGGCATTGTGAACCACTGAGGGTTGCGTTGGTTCAGCCCCCTAAGTATTGTTCTCGACGTACTTTGTTCTCAAGGTGCACGTTTTTACAAAGCAGCTTGGGTTGCTTTCCTATCCTGGTCCTTTCTCTTAAAATAATAAAAGGAAAGAGACCTGGACGAAGGCTTTAAAATAAATATTTCCCACATATTTCGACACATGTTATTTCTATTCATAATTCTTAACTAAATTTAGATTTTTATTAATCCAATGTGACCTAAAATTTTGCATTAACAGCACAATGTGGAATTGGGCTTATTCTCCTTGGCTACAGATAAAGCCATCATGTCGAAAATGGCTCTTTCTGACAAAAAGGTGTTCCTTTGAAATAAAGTCTTATTCACTGCATTCCTCTCAGAGTTAATGTGAATTTTAGTGCCTCTAATTTTAGATTGAAGTGAAGTCTAGAATAAAACCCACCAGCTGACAATTGAATTTATAGATAGTTGTGAATATTTCAGGCTTGAATAATAGAGCTGTAGAATTTCAGAGACAGAGAGCGAGAGAATTAAGACTCGCTGTAGTTTTAGGTTATAATGCGATAGGCTGGAGGGAGGGCCGGCGTGGGAGTCCTTAGGAGACCACTGTCTCTTGCAGCTTTCTGTCCAAGCAACAGGGACCAGGGGATGCCACGGGGCTGACTTGCACCCATGTGAGGAGCCCTTCTGCCCCTTCCCAGGTAGAACTACTGAGAAATAAAAGCTGTAGATCTCTGTGGTGCTACCTCTAATTTGTTCTGCTTTTAAAAAAGTAAGTAAACACCATAAGCTGGGCTTGGTGATACCCACCCATAATCTCAGCACTTGGAAGGTTGAGGCAGGAGGATCTCTACCAGTTTGAGCCCTGCCTGGACTACATAGTAAATTCTTTTTTTTTTTTCTTTTTGTCTTTTTGAGACAGGGTCACACTATGCAGTTCAGGCTGGTCCTGAACTCATTTTGGAGCCCAGGCTGGCCTCAAACTCACAATGATCTTCCTGCCTCAGCCTTCCAAGTGCTAGGATTTCAGGCATGTACCACCACTCCCAGCTTACATAGTAAATTCACAGTAAATACCAGCCTGAACTATATAGTGAGACCCTGTCTCAATCCCCTCTCCCTTCCCACCATGAAGAACTCTGTTCGTGTTGAGACATTACTCTGGGCTTTGGACTCGGATATGGGCTTAGACCCTTCCCTGCCACTTCCTGACAGCATGGCCTTTAGTCGACCTCCTCAGAGCCATGATGCCCCGCTGACTCGCGAGGGTGTTTTGGATTATTTTGTGTTATTGCATCTTGTTTCTCAGTCCCACCCATGCTAGGCAAATGTTCTGCTGCCGAGTCAGATGCCCAGCCCAGTAACTTGGAAAATTTCTTTTTCTTTTAGTCCCAGGGATTAAACCCGGGGCCCCAAGCTAAATGTACTCCCCTGAGTCAGTCCTCTGGACTTTTTTGTTTTCTGAGACAGGCTCTCATTAAATTGCTCAGGCAGGCCTTGAACTTGTGATCCTCCTGCCTCAACCTCATGAACAGGTGGGAGTACAGGCATGTACCACCATGCATGAAGATGGCTTGGCTCTGGGCAGAATGAAGAAATACAGGGGAAGTGCTCAGCTCTGGCAGCTAGCAAGGAAGAAGTGCTTGATGCATGGCAGCCCCCTCAATATTTCTGGAGCGTCAAAGCCACAGCTTGTTCCAGGAGAACCACGCACAGCTCGCCTGCGTGCCCCTTGGAAGTAGCCAAGGTTTCAGGGACTCCCAGGCACGTGTGTCCTAGAGTTTTGGTGCTGGCCTCCGGGTTCTTGCGAAGTTATGGGCTGGGATTTTGGAAGGATGGCTGGCTGGAGACTTGCTTTTCGGAGACCTCAGCACCATGCATGAGACAGACCTTTGGATGCTTCACAAACAACTGTTCCATACACAGGAGGGTCATTTCTGGCCTTGTCCCTCCAGTCAAGAGCTTGGCAATTTTTTTTTGTTTTCGTTTTTGCTTTTGTTTTTTGAGATGGGGCCTTGCCGTGTACAGGGAGGCTGCCTTGAATTCACTATAGAGCCTGGGCTGGCCTCGAAGTTGCTGTGATCCTCCTACCTCAGCCTCCCAGGTGCTGGGATGACAGGCGAGCCAGCAACT
Source organism: Dinomys branickii (assembly GCA_004027595.1). NCBI lineage: Eukaryota > Metazoa > Chordata > Mammalia > Rodentia > Dinomyidae > Dinomys > Dinomys branickii. Next base: position 47,684 of record PVLD010006019.1, on the reverse strand, counting down.
GTACCCTGTTTTCTGCAGGTTTTAGAGATCTACTAGGAAATGCCTGAGGGGCCAAAAGTTAGAGGAGTGGAGGGCACAGGGAAGGGAGGGGAAGAAACCCCAGCCTGGGACATGGGGAGGTTTTGTGATCAAACAGTTCAAAGCAAGGAAAAATCAAATCAAATCAAATCCGTGCCTTTCCAGCAGATGTTGTGATGAATTTATGGTCATGGCCGAGAGAGGGGAAGAAAGCTGCATGCTGTTTTAGTAGCAAATGACTCCCAGCTCCAGTGCCAATCGCAATGTGCTCTCCCAGGGCGGCGCAGGGGCTGCAGGTGGGGCCAGAGGGCTCCTGTGGGGGCCCCCGAGGTAGTCCCTGACTTTGGGGAGGGCAACGCACAGGGGTGGCGGTCAGGGGGTCCCGGTGGCTTCAGTGCGGGAGGCCACACCTGGAGCCGCGTGCCGATGCAGCGCCGCTCAGCGTGGGGGAAGAGAATCGTGTCCTAGGTCTGGGCCGTGATGCCCATCTCGCACAGGGCCCCGCAAGTCGCTTTCCCCTGGGAGGAACCTGCCCCAGCCCCTTCCACAGCCGCTCCTCTCTGGGCCTCACAGGATGGGTGTTTCGCAGGCTTTACCGCCAGTGCTCTGCAGGGTGGCCAAGCCACCAGATGGTAGGACCAACTTGCGCTGGGCAGTGGAGCACTGTGGCAGGGGTTCAGCCACTTCCGTGTCCAAAAGAGCAGACCTGCGTCTTCAGAAACGGAGGAGCTGTGCACCGTCAGACTGGTTGTGGCAGTGCATTGTGTTTTGGGGGCGTGGTGCTGAGAGATAGGTTTTGTCTTGGTGTGGTGGCACGTATTTGTAATTGCAGCCAGCTGGGAGGCTGAGGCAGGAGGATCAGATTTTCAAGTCCAACCTGGGCAATTTCGTGAGGCACTATCTCAAAATAAAAAGACAAAAGTCTAGGGATGTAGCTCAGGGTGAAGGCCTAGATTCAAATCCAGGAAAGGGAGAGAGAGCAAGAGATGAGAGGGAGAGAGATGTAAAGGCGAAGGAAAAGGACCATTAGAAATCTCAAGTTTTCAGGACAAAATCTAGTGTATTTCTATAGTACTGAATAGGAAGTACAGTCATACCTTAGCGGTGCTTGACTGCTTTGCATGTTTTGTTTTGTTTTGAGATAGGCTCTCATTTTTTAGTTCAGGCTGACTTTCAAGTTACTGAGTAGCCCAGGCTGGCATGGAAGTCACACAGTGATCTTCCTGCCTCAGCCTCCCAAATGCTGGGATTGCAGATGTGGGCCACCATGCCTGACTTTTACTGCTTTGGGACGTGGTCGAATTGGCACTCCACACATTTTGAAGCACCCATTTCACCCTGGTGGTCCTCAGGATGTGTGGCACTTGAGCTACAGCGGACAGGTACCAGATGACGTGGTGCTTTTGGCCAATGGCATTGATTGGCACCTCACCTTTCCGGTTCTCCTCCCACACCTGGAAGACTGCGAGGTCCCCTCTGATTGTGGACTCGTGGGGCTTTCACCCATTCAGCTCTCGAAACAGTTGCAGCGGGACACAGCCAGGGCACATGCAGGACACACAAGACACAGCCAGGGCCCACGCAGGACATGCAGGACACACAGGACACGCAGGACACGTGCAAACTCTCTGATTGATCACGCGGTGCGCACGCTGCAATTCTGGGCTCCAGAGGCTCGTCTTGCACCCTGACTCGGGATCCTGCCTGAAACCTCCGCCAGCTCAGAGCTCCAGGCAGACGGTTCGATAAGGATGAATTGGACCCCGCATTTGACAGGCTGCAAGGAGCAGGGTTTAGGAAGGGCTTCGCAGTCCACCGTCCCTCCCTGGTGGACCTGAAGCCAGCACTGGTTTCTGCGCCTTGAGAAGAGGGGCAAGCCCAGCCTCCAGGGGCTTTCTGGATGGCCCAGTCCTGCCATGTGCAGTTCCCTTCCTGCAAAACAAGGGTATTGAGTGCAGAAAGAATGCTGTGCAGCCCCATCCCCTAGGAAATGCTTTCCAGGAGCAATGTCTTTAACACAAAATTTTCTGAAGCCTTCGGGTTGGCATGCACCTGTAATGCCTGCACTCTGGAGGCTGAGGCAGGAGGATTGCCAAGAGCTCAAGGCTATCCTGGGTTACATGGCGAGACTCATCTGAAAAGGAAAATGTCTTTCTTTCCCTCTGCCTCCTCCTCCTCCTCCCCTTCCCTCTCTCCCCTTCCCTGGTTTCTCTCGGGCCCGTGAGTCTGACCTCTCCTCTCTCTGCTGCCCTCATCACAGGCTTCTCTGCAGAATGTCCAACAAAGACCGGCACATTGACTCCAGCTGCTCATCCTTCATCAAGACGGAACCCTCCAGCCCGGCCTCCCTGACGGACAGCGTCAACCACCACAGCCCGGGCGGCTCCTCGGACGCCAGCGGGAGCTACAGCTCCACCATGAACGGCCACCAGAACGGGCTGGACTCGCCGCCCCTCTACCCGTCGGCACCGCTGCTGGGGGGCAGCGGGCCGGTGCGGAAACTCTACGACGACTGCTCCAGCACCATTGTGGAGGACCCGCAGACCAAGTGCGAGTACATGCTCAACTCCATGCCCAAGAGACTGTGCCTGGTGTGCGGGGACATCGCGTCTGGCTACCACTACGGCGTGGCCTCCTGCGAGGCCTGCAAAGCCTTCTTCAAGAGAACGATCCAAGGTAAGTCCCAGTCGCCTGCCTTCCTGCCATGCCACCTATGCTGCCCGAGTCCCCGGGGCAGGGTCAGTCCGCCTGGCAGGAGGGAACAGCGGGGCCGAGGTCGCCTTCTCTCTGCTGGGGCATTCGGCCTTTACTGTGGGTGGAGCCCACGATCCTCAGGGCTGGGGCGATTGAAGAGGACAGAGGGCTTTTTCTTGTTTTTGTTTTTGCTTTGCTTTTTGAGACCTTCTGCCTGTATACTCCAGGCTGGCCTTGACCTCCTGGTGATCCTCCTGCCTCAGCCTCCCAACTGCTGGGATGACAGGCAGTGTACCACCACACCTGGTTATTTTCTCTCTCTTTTGAATAAGTTTATATAAAAAGGCTTCTTAATGATACTGATGAAATAGCTTGCCTTTATTTATTTATTTATTTGTTTGTTTATTTATTTATAGTTTCTTTGAGACAGAGTCTCACTCTATAGCCTAGTCTGGCCTCCAGCATTTGGTGACCCTCCTGCCTCAGCCTATTAAGTGCTAGGATTACAGGTGTGCACCACCATGCTCAGCTTAGCTTTTGTTCATTTATTTTTAAACAGCTTTTCATGATAAACTATCCTTCTGATGGATATAAGTGTTGCATACCAAGCCTTCATGCATCTCTAGATTAAAAAATAACATTTCCTTACGGCTGCAGTTTATATAGTGCCGGCTTAAAGTAGCCTTCCACGGTAGAGAACTCAGCTCACTTTAAAAGCCAGGGAGGACTATTCTAACAGGTCAGAGTTTACATTTTTTAACCCTTTGGGATACACATGGGGGCTAGGGGGTGAGAGGATGAACAATTGTTTGCGATGCCCGAGCAAAGGTCTTGCTCAGTGCTGTACGGGGGATCCCTCCCCTGCGTTGCTTTCCTTCTGGGTTGGCACCTTCCGGGGAGCCACAGAGAGGCTGAGAGCCACCAGAAATGCTGAGCGTCTGCTCAGGGGCCTGGGGCGGGACGGACAGCCTGCACCCTGGGCCCCGCTGCCTGGGCTCAGGGAACGTGGTCCTCACAGCGACCCCAGGACCAGTCAGGGTGGGTGGGGGCAAGGGCGAGGCAGAGGGCTGGGGCCCAGTGCTTGTGTAAGCTGGGCAGGGCCCAGGGTTTGAGCCCCAAACACACACACACACACACACACACACACACACACACACACAAACACATACACATGTGTACTCACACTTCCACTACTATGTGCAGCTTTCTCCTGGGTGAAGGTGCACATTTATTATCCCAGCACTGTGGAGGCCGAGGCAGCAGGGTTGTCTCTGGTTCCAGGCCAGCCTGAGCTACCTGTGAAGGAGTTTAAGGCCAGCCTAAAGTACAGTGAGACATTTTTTTAAAAGTGCAATTTTGGAAGTCATTGTAACTTGAACCTCAACAGAGTGGATATTTAATCTAATGTTTTCATCGCCTGTCAGAGTTTTAACTGAGGGACACAAAGCCAGGTTAGTGTGAGGTGTGGCGGCACAAATCTGCCATCCCAGCACTCGGGAGGCTGAGGCAGGAGGATCGCCATGGGTTTGAGGCCAGCCTGGGCTACAGTGTGAGTTCAAGTTCAGCCTAAACTACATAGCAGAAACCTGTCTCAAAAATATAACAAAACAAAAAAGCAAAAGACAAGTTAGTGCAGACAATGGATGAATTCCTTAAATATTCCAACAACTGTGTTTTTGTGTTCTCTGGTTCCTGATCACCATATTTGATGACCATCATCTTACAAACCCCTTTATCCACTGCCCAGTGGACGCTTCCTCTGTCCCCCTCTGTCCACCCAGGTGGACCTGTGCTTCCTGCGATGTACGAGGGTTCAGGGAAACGTAAAGTGCAGGCCCAAGTTCCGGCCTCAGCACTGTGGCGAATAGATAAATGCAGTTGTTAAAAATGACAGGTAATAAAAGCAGGCTGAGACAGGAGGGTCTCTCTTGAGTGTTTGGAAACTAATCTGTTCGAGTAATTCCCTAATGCCACAAGCCTGGGGCGTGGACACACACTTTCAAGTCTTTGGGATGTGAACAGTGGTGAACTCCTTATGGTTACAGAATATATTATTTTATGTTTTATTTATCTGTTTTTTGTTTTTCTGAGCCCAGGCTGGCCTGGAACTCAGAGATCCTCGTGCCTCAGCCTCATGAGGGCTAGGGTGACAGATGTGTGCTACCATGCCTATCTCAAGAAAAAGCGTGTTAAGCTATTGGTCGTTCGAGTTTGTGTATCTCTGTCTGTGTCAGACTGCACCAAGAGAAGCCACCATTCCGAGATAAATTAGCATATGCCATGTGTGGGCACAGGCCGGCCTTCCCATGTCCCTCGAAGTGCTGTCCTGACCCAGGCGCATGGTGGCTGAGGTCACCCTTAGCAGGACTTTACGACAGTCTGTCCCAGGGTGCATCCAGGCCAATTCCTCCACAACCCCTCCTGCCTGGAGGAGAGAGCCTGGGTTTAGAGTGGGGCGGTTCAATTTTCCGCCCTCCCCTATGATTTTGTAGAGAGAGAACCGCGGCGTCTGAGCGTGTGACGCAGAATTGGCTCAGCTTGGCAAATCGTGTGTTTTATCTCCTGTGCAGAATGGAAACTGTGAGGAGGAAGAGATGACAGAAGGGGCGGAGGGAGGCACAGGAGGAGAGGGAGGGGCCAGGAGGAGGGGAGCGGGGACCCACCAGGGGGAGAAATAACTCAAGTGTATTAGCCAGTGTGCAGCCATGTACACGTCACCCCTGCACTCGGGAGGCTGACTCAGGAGGATCGCCGGTTGTGTGAGGTCAGGACCAGCCTGGACAGCAGAGTGAAACCCTCTCTTATCTAAAGGAAACAAAAGTCAAACTGCATGGATACACACAGACAAACATACAGTAATGAAGCCACTTTTTTATATCACTAAAGGGAAAAACTAAGTGTGAAAGTGTCCTGAGTTATTCCTGCATTTATTTCCTGAGCAGTGGGTGAAGGTACACGGGGCAGATGGGCCCTGTCATCAGCAGGGAAGTGCCCCACAGGGAGTTGGGGTGGCCCACGTGGCCACAGTCAGACCCCGGGGCTGCAGGGAGCCTGAGTGAGCCTCGCCCCAGCAGCCTCAGCCACCTCTGCCCAGGAGACCCTTGTGTCCCCAAGCCTCTGGCACTGTCCAAGCCAGATCGTCTTCGACAGACATCGCCTCCTGTCCCCTCCCCTAAACCCTCAGAGTGAGAGGAGGCTGTGCAGTTCTCGGGCGAAGGCCTGGGTGGCCACAGCCCTAGTGGGCTCTCGCATAAGGGCAGCTCTCGCCTCCTGAGACACCTCCTGTCTCCTGGACTTTCCCAAGGCTCTGGGGCCTCCTCCGAAGGCTCTTGGGCCTCTGCAGCATCTTTCTTGCTCTGACAGTAGGGTTTGAGGACTGGTTAGTGAATGTATAAAACGTGTAAGTTCAAAAAGTTGGCTGAGGAGGCTAAGGCAGGAGGATCCTTGCACCTGCCCTACACAGTGAGTTCAAGGCCAGAAAATACCTTTATGTCCAAAAAAAAAATTGATACAGCTGGGTGTGGTGGTATACAGCTGTAGTCCCAGCACTTGGGAGGCTGAGATGAAAGGATTACTGTGTGTTAAAGGCCAGCCTAGGCTATGTAGTGAGTTCATGGTCAGCCAAAGCTAAATAGTGAGACCTTCAATAGCTAAAAAAACAAAAGTCAACATATATTTTCTTATTTAATCTATGAAGCATTAGCCTGCTGAAGTGTTCATTTCTGTGGAAGAATAAGGAAGGCCAGGCATAGTGGTGATGCTCATTATCCCAGTCCTTGGGAGGCCGAGGCAGGAGGATCACAAGTTCAAGGCCAGCCTATGCAATTTAGTGAGATGCTATCTCAAAATAAAAGGTTTGAGGGGGTGGCACAGAGGTAGGACACTCCTGGGCTCAAGCCCTGCACCACCAGAAATTTTTGGAAAGACTCATTTATCACAATTGCAGCTTCATACGCAGGACTGAGAACTGAAGAACAGCAGGTATGGGAGTGGAGATTGCGGGCAAGGTGCCCCCTGGTAGCCCCACAGCCTAGGGCAGGGGTGCTGTGGATGCCACCCGTCCAGTGCATGTATATGTTAAAGATATGTTAGCGCTGTCTACCAAGAGAGCAAACAGGTAACACAACACTGTCCACATACTGATCAAGTAACCTTCCAAGGGTGTGCAAGGGTCTGCTCTCTTCTTCCTCCTCCTTCTCTTGCTATTTTTTTGTTTTGTTTTGTTTTGTTTTGTGTTTTGAGACTGGGTCTCATTACAAAGCTCAGGCTGGCCTTGAAATTACTTTGTAGACCAGGCTGGCCTGGAAGTCACAGAGACCCTTCTGCCTCAGCCTCCTGAATGCTGGGATTAACAGCATGTACCACCACGCCCAGCTCTGTTTCCATTTTCAGAAAAGAGTATTTCCATCAGAGGAGGAGAAAAGAACTCACACACCGAGTTCTTCTGTACACCATATGAACCTTCCAAAGGAAATCATAAAATATTGTCTACTTAAATAGTGTTGAGAGAAAATAATTATCCCAATTTATAGTAAATGTCAGCTCTGAAACTCTAATGTGTTCTAAAATTAAAATCCACAATAATGTGGAGATATCTAAATTGACTTGATGAATCTCAGTGATTACCAGCTTTAATGCAGTATTAAATTAAAGGCAGACATAATATTTCCAAGAGAAATGTTGTCTCTGCTTCATTTTAACTCAGAACTAGCTTTTGTTGCAAGTTTAACTGGCTTTCCCGCTTTTTCTTCACTTGATGCTGACTCCGCCTGGATGTTTGGGTTGTGTGAATCTCGCCAAGCATAGCTGGAAAAGGTTATCGCACACTTCCTATTCTCCTTGCTGTCACCGGTCGACTCTGTTAGGCCAAGGTGTTCCTGGTGTCACCCCACAAAGTGACTGATGGCTTTTCCTGTATGGGACCTGGTAGTAAACAAATTAGAGACCTTAAATATCTTAGGACATTAAATATTTTAGGGCCCGTGGGCCATGTGCCTTTGCTTTTTCATATTAGTTTTATTGTATTTTATTTTTATCTTTTGAGACAGGGTCTCATATGTAGCTCAGACTGGTTTTGCACTTGTAGTGATCTTCCTGCCTCAGCCTCTCGAGTGCTAAAATGACTGACATGCACCTAAAAGCTTGGGACCTTAGAAAAACAAGCCCAGGGCTGCTCATAGTCTGGCTGACTTCTCTCCCTTTCTCTTCCACAGGCAACTTGAATGATTAGGGTTTCACGGCAGGGGATTTTCTTGGCAGGTTTGTGGATGAGCCATGTTTGACACAGAGTCCTGGTTCTCTGTGTTGCCTTCTCCTTTTGTATAGTGTTTCAGCTCTCAGAGCAGTTTCACCTTTTCTGGGATCAGCGTTTTCCGGTCTCTCTTTACTGTCTGAATATGAGAGGCTTGTTTGAACTACAGTCTTGCAGCAGAATGGCCCACACAGGTGTGTGTTTGTGTGTACATGTGTGTGTGTGTGTGTGTGTGTGTGTGTGTGTGTGTTGGCTAACAATATAAAACAAATCAAATTAAATAACATTACTGATTTTAAAAAGTGTTTTCCAATTATAGAAAGAAAGGGTGGTCATTTTTATTTTTTATTTTAATTATGTATAGGCGGGATCTAGCTCTCAAGGAGAAGATGGTTTGTTTGTTGGTTTGTTTGTTTTCTGAGACCCGACCCTCCTACATAGTCTTGGCTGGCCTAGAACTCACTATGTAGCCCAGGCCGGCCTCAAACTCATGGCAATCCTCCTGTCTCAGCCTCCTGAGTGCTGGGATTACAGGGGTGCGCCACCACACCCAGCCTCAAGGTTGCGTTTTAAAAGTGGAATAGTATTCTGTGGGATGCCTGACCCCTTGTCTCCGTCCTGGACATTCGTGTGGCTCCTGCCTCTGGCCACGGAAAAGCCCCACGGTGAGCGTGGCTGAGCCCCCCTTCGGTGCTTTGCTCGTTCTCGGAAGGCGAGGGCTGAGCTGTGCCGACTGCAGCCGTTTTTGTGAGGAATAGTCGCCTTTTCCCGGCAGCCAGCACAGCCGCAGGGTTACCAGTTTCTCTCATCTTCTCTGGGAGAGGACAAGGCCTCCGCCTCCGCCTTCTTCTCCGTCCCTGTCGCCGTCGTTGGTGTCGTTCCGTTCTTCTGTGGTCCCCGCAGCTGAGCCCCAGCCCACGGGTCCTGGGCAGACTCCCGGCCCTCATTCCCCCGAAGCCCCGGGGTGTGCTCAGTGGTGGCCATCCCTGGTGAGGGCCTTTAATGTGATCATAAACACATGCAACTTTACCATGTGCCCTTTTGCTTTTCCGCCAAAGCATTTTCCCAGTTCCCAGCCCCTAGCTTCCCCCAGAGCCTTCAGACTATCTTGTGTTTTGTTTCGGTTTTTGGAGACAGAGTCTCACTGTAGGCCATGCTGGCCTCGAACTTGCAGCGACCCTCCTGTCTCAGCCTCCCAAGTTGCTAGTCCTACAGTGGTGACCTACCACACCCATCCTCTTCCATTTGCTTCATTCGGATGTTGCCAGTTTACAAAGATGTCTTTCCTCATTTCCATGACTGACCTGAGGGACACTGCCGTCCTCGACAGCTCTGGGGTATCCTGAGTGGCTGAACCCAGGCCCAGGCCCAAATCAGCTTGGCTGGTCCTCAGGTCCTGGGGTGCTGCCTGGCCTGCCCTTGTCCCCAGCTGCCTAGGACCACTGTCATGTCCCTGTAGTGGGCAGGGCACAGCCACCCAGCAGAGCCAGCAGCCCCTACCACTGCAGTGCCCCGCAAGCTCCCAGCCCAGCAGCACCCAGCCGGGCAGTCACCCTCAGGCCGTCTTCTCCTGTGGCTGGGTCACGCGGGGTCTCCCCTGCCTCCTGACTGGGGTATCTGGCCTCCGCCCCAGCCCCGCATGGAGCCAGGTTGCCCCGCCAGGAAACCCAGCGCAGAAGACGTAGCCCCACTTCCCACACCCGAGCGCAGGCCCCGTGATGTCCCGATTGCTGTGTTTTACCGCTCTGCTCTCCCCGACATTTCTGCAGTTCTGGAATTGATCCCAGGAGCTCTGCCATGAGCTGCCTTCCCAGACCTTTTGCTTGTGGGTAACGTTTTAATTTTTGTTTACTTTGAGGCAAGATTTTACTAAGTTGCCCATGCTGGTCTTCAATTGGAGATCCTCTTGCCTCAGCTTCCCAGCATGCTGGGATTACCAGTGAGGGTCACCATGTCTTGGCAGTGACAGTAACTTTATACAATGTTTCTAGTGCTTTTGTATGACTGTGACCATGGCATGAAGTCAGACATGCAATTTTCTGTGTGTGATGTCAGATCAAAACTTTCTACTTTGGGAGCATTTTGTATTTTCAGGTGAGAGATATTCAGCCACACTTACTTATTTGAGACACAATCTTGCTATGCAGTTCAGGCTGGACTTGATCTCACTGTGTAGCCCACGATGGCCTCAAACTCTCAGTGATTCTCCTGCCTCAGCCTCCTGAGTGTTGGAATTATAAGAGTGCACTGCTATGCCCCGTGTAAGCTGCATTGATTTTTTTGAGGTCCCAGGTATTTGCTGAACTTGACTTTATTTATTTATTTTTATCTTTTTGAGACAGGGTCTTGCTATGTAGTTCAGGCTGGCCTTGAGCTCACTTTGTAGCCCAGGCTGGCCTCCAACTTGCAACAATCCTCCTGCCTCAGCCTCCTGAGTGCTGGGATTACAGGTGTGTGCAACCATGCCCAGCTGAATTTGACTTTAAAGGAAGATGTGGCCCAGAGTGTCTGACAGTCTTGCACAAGTCATGTGCCCATGTGCAGTCAGCTGGGTATGGCCCGGTGCTTCCCACGGCCACACAGCTCACTCTGCCCAGGTGTCACTGTCACTGTCAAATGTCCCTATTGCATCTTGTCGTTTCAAAGTGCTTGTTACACTTAATTCACAGTCCTTTCTTCTACCTAGAATGTTTGTTGGGTTTTTATTTTTAGCTGCATTTCAAAGGATGGGGAGACATATTTAAAATTCAAAGCTAGAAAGGGAACTTGTAAAACTCAGCGCTGGGGCCGGCAGTGGTGGTGTGTGCAGAGTGCTTTGCCTAGCACAAGTGGGGCCCTGGGTTTGACCCCCCAGCTCTGTAGAAATAAAAGCTTATGCTGCTACTGAGCACAGCAAATTTGGAAGCTCGGGTGAGTTCAGATAAAATTCCCGTCTTAATGGGGACTTTTGTGTCCTCTGCTCTGTTGGAGTGTAAAGCCCAGGATGCAGCTGTACGCCCAGGTAGGGTGTGCCGTCTGCACCATGGAAAGAGCAGTCATGTCAAGCTACAAAGGCTACATTTCTGCATTCCTTGGAGCAGAGCAGTGCTGCTCCCCCATTATTTGAATCTTGACTGTATTTTTCTTATACACATCTCACTCCCCTTTGCTGTGGAACGCACCCTCATGATTGTGGATTACCTTTTTTTTTTTCCTACCGGGGACAATGGCATTATTTTGGGATGGTTAAAAGCCCTTGTGTACAGCCCAACACCTGTTGCTTTGGTGACAGGGTCTGTTTGGTTTGTGTGGAATTAAACCACCCCTGACCCATAGTGGTGTGGAGACGAGCAGAGGGATTTCTTTCTGAGGTGTTGAGAGATCTCATTCTCCAAAGCAACCCTATCCTACCCGCAGCTGCCTGGGTCCTGGGAGTCGAACAACAGCAGAGACGATGCCAAGATCTGCCCCCAGCATCTCTCCTGGCACCAGAATTCCTTCTCCAGCCAGCAACAGTAGCAACAACAGCAGCTACACAAACAGCCCTGGCAGAAAATAGGGTTTTCCTATTGAATGTCTATTCTTAACATCGTTCAATGATGACTTTGAGAAGATTTGAGCGAGACAGGTTTATATTGTCCTTGAGAGCCCAGACTTTGGGTCCAGGGTGCAGGGTTCGAATCCTGGCTGAGGCGCTTGTTAGCTGTGTGATCAGGTTGTGTTTCTTGCTCACTGTGCTGCTGGAGCTCATCAGCAGGGCCCAGGCTCCTGTATGTCCAACACAGCAAGGCCTGGCTCGCCTCTGGGAGCTTGACTTAGGTTCCTTGCTATCGATACACTTGCAAGCCTCGGCCTGGATGTCAAGGAAACTTGGAAGGTGGGTTGAATAATCTGAGATAAGACAGCATGTTTCACCCCTGTGTGGTCTAGGTGAAGTAAGAGGAAGTAAGAGGCAACAGATTTGGGGTCTCCTGGAGGTCTGGCATTCTGTGAATCAGTTTTCCCTATGCCACCTGATATGAGATTGGTGGATGGAGGTCAGTTTTATACTGTTCTCTAATGAGTGACTGCAGGCTGCGTATTGAGATGGGAGAATGAAGAACAGAATCACTAAGAGTCAAGGTGACAAACAGTGACTCCTCCCCGTTGGCCATGGACCCAACTGCAGACACAGATTTGTGAAGGGCAGAGGTTTCTGCCTGGAGGAAAGCATAGTTGGGACAGGAGGGGACGGTTCAGTGGACCCAGAAGGTGTGACTGCCAAGCACGGTGACGCTCCAGTTTCCACAAAAGATTTGTTACAGCAACAGACACAGCACATTAACTTTCCCTCAGAGTCCTCTCTCCCACCCAAATGCACTTTCTGAAGCAGCTCTGCAAGCCTTCCTTCCTGAGTGTCTAGCAGCGCCATAGTGGCCGCCTAGATATCCTGAATCCATTTGAGACGTTTCCCTTTCATGTTTGTTTTGTCTTTGGGGAAATGCAGATGTTGTGCGACAGACACCACATCTGTGGAATCAGTGGATGAGCACCGTGTTTTTAGGAGCCCACCTGTCCACTGGGTGGCGCTCGGCAGACCGCTCACTGTATTTTGGTACTGACACTCGGGGGAGAGGACTTCCCGTACTGCTTCCCAGAGCAGCCAGAGCCGTGGGAAGAGTGTGCTTAGAACAAGGGGGGCTATTCTGAGGGGGTTTGATGGTTGTGTGTTTTTACTGTAGTAATTTTTTTTTTTACGTTTAAACACTGACAACCCATAGACAAAAAGTATGTGCTAAGTGCCAAGGGTCACCTGAAGGCTGTGACCTCCCAAGACCCCACGTGGTCTCCTGCATTCTGCGGCAGCTGCATGGGATGAACGGTGACGGCAGCCCAAGCCAAGGACCAGAGAGAAGGGGAAGGCAGGTGTCCTGGTGTGGGGGACGGGGCTGGGCCTGGGCAGAGGTCAGGCGGGAGAGAGGTCGAGGACTCCGCAGCTGCTGGCTGCTCCGCTGGGATCCAATCGCACTAGGCCACAGCGTGGTGTAGCCGAGGTCCACGCGGAGATGTGGCCGAGGGGTTGCACATCCACTTTGTAGATGGGTAGCTGCTTTAACTGGCGACCAGGTCCTTCCTCTGCTCTGTGGCTACGCAGTCTCACAGTGGCTGGCAAACACAGCCCTCTTCTCTGTAGTCTGTCTGAGTGTCACACGCATTCACACCCTGACATGAGTCTGAGAAAGGCTGCCTTGGGGCTTGTGTGTGGATGTCCCTGCAGAGCATCATGGGGTCACCAGCGGGGCTCTTTGGAGATGACTGGATCTAGGGTTTGTGCTGCTGGGATTGATTCACGGGGCAACACTAGGAGTCAGGAGGGAGGGGATCTGCCTCAGGGCCCTGGGTAAAGGAGAGCAAGAGCCCTGGTCATCTTTGTGACTGGGCCGCTTGTTTACTTTTGCCCTCTGTGATCTGTGTTCCCCCTGTGATGCCACCCTGCCATAGAGCCAGCCCACTGTGGACTGAAACCGCTGTGACCCATGAGCCAAATCGGCCTCTCGCCCGGTAACTGTTAGGTACTTTGTCTTAACAATGAGAAAAGTAACCAAGACAGGTTGGTTTTATTATTAGCTATGAATTAGTTAATTTATTTTGCAGCAGTGGAGACTGAACCCAGATCCTCCCCACCAACCTGTATCCCCATCACTTTTTTTTTTTTATTTTGACACAAGGACTTACTAAATCCACAAGTTGCCCAGGCTATGCTTGAACTTGCAATCCTCCCGCTTCATCCTCCCAGAGTGCTGAGAATACAGGATTGTACCACCACATCTGGCTGACGTTGTTTTTATAATATTTCCAGACTTAGGTCAAATCAAGGTATGTTGTATCAGTGGAATCTTAAATATTTCTCTCTCCTCAGAAGCAGAGCAAAGTTAGGTGATTTCAGCATCTTGATTTCCTGTAACTCTTGCATAGCTATGAAGCAGATGAGATCACGCCTCTTTCATACTGTGCTAATTCAAGTTCCTATAGGCAGTGGAATGCAGAGCTGGGCCTGAACTCTGTGGTCCACCTCTCTCTTTTCTTTCCCCTCCTTTTGTGACCCTTTCCTCCCTCCTTCACCCCCCCCACTATGCGAGTAGAGACACACAGTTGTTGTATGAGAATTTTTCCCTCCTCTTCAGAATGAACGAGGCATAGTGTTTTGTTAATGGTCCTTGGATTCAAACTATTAAGGAGCCCAGTGTGGTGGTGCACACCTATAATTCCAGCACTGGGCAGGCTGAGGCAGGAGGATCCCTGCAAGTTCGAGGCCAGTCTGAGCTATATAGCAAGACCTTGACAAAACAAAACAAAAGAAAACAAAACAAAATACCTAAACAATTCAGTAATGGCCACATTAAAAATTTAGGACAAGCTGAGGCAAAATGTAAATTGTTTCAAGGCTCACTCACCCGCCCTCGTACCCAGCAGCTTTTCCCTGTCGCTGCTGCATGCTACAGTGGGGCCCAGCTCTCTTGGTACTGATGGATGCACGGGGCGGGGGCAGTGCTGGCTCGGACCTCTCAGGCCTGCTGTCCTGTGGATGCCACAGCTGTGGCTGGGCGGCTGGGCAGACCCTGCTCGAGGTGCTGGCCTGGGTTCCCCTCCAAGGCCAGGCTCTGGACGCTGGGGACCTCTGTCATTTTTAAAATATTCATGGTGTTTTTTTTTTAATTTTATGGAAAAATAAAAACAAATTCTTAAGTAATATGAGAATAACAATACTTATCACACCACATATTGTTATCTTCAGCTTAGAGTGCAAGACGTAACCAGAAAGATTCTTACAACGAAGAAGCAAATGTAGTAACACAAATCTTTCTTCTCAACAAACACGGAGGCACTAGTTTTCTTAACAAAACCAAGCAGCATTTATACCGGAGCAGTTTGAAAGCAGCAGAACTGGTGGTCTTCGTGCCATCTGTAGGAAGCGCTCCCTCTCTCCTGTTTTGCTGTTTACTTGGGCTTCTTGTGTAAGAGAAGCCATGCGCTGTTCCATCCCACGTGTCCGACCCCTTCCCCTTCTCACTGGGAGGAGCACCGCTGTAACCCTGGGCATGCGCAGATCACTTTTAAAATGTAATTACACAGGTGCACGGACAAGAAAAAGGGTCTGTTTTCTTCCCAGAGACACAGCCAGCTTAGACTTCCAATGCAGGGACACGGGACACCAGCCTCGCACCCAGAGGACTGTACCGAGCACTTTCCTGCACTTTGCTGCTTTCCTCAGACATTCGGTCACTTTGCAAATGATAAGCAGAGGGAGGCAGATTATACCTCATTTTCACCTAAAATGCATTACCAGCCTCCCCACAAATCGTGATGCCTGCACTGCTTTGTCTGCTCTCGGGGTCTCAGTTCTGTGTTTTAAGAGTGATCCGCACATGCCCAGGCTTACAGCGGCACTACTCACAATAGCTGAACCTGGGAAGCGGTTTATGTGTCCCTTGACAGATGAATGGATAAAGAAAATGTATTTATACACAGTGGAGTACTACTCTGCCATCAAGAAGGATAAGGTTGAGTCATCTGTAGGAAGATGGACCCACCTTGAGACCGTAGTGTGAAGTGAGATAAATCAGACACACAAGAGCAAAACAGAAGATAGAGATTAGGAAGTAGGGAAGCGGAGCTTTCTCAGAGGGGGAGGGACCAAGAGATGAGGTGGAGGGCGGGGACGAGGGGGTGAGGAGAGGGCTAAAAGGCATGTTATCCAGAGGTGCCAACTGTGTACCAGGAACGTAAGCATGGTGACTGCAAAATAGGCTAAAGTAAAAACTGTGAAAGTTACAGGTCTCCTGGAAATGATGAGTCTGTATGGTGGAATCCCAGCTGGAGGTTTCTGTGTTGTTTCCTGCGCTTTGGGGGAGGACCAGAGTGGTTAGAGAGAAAGGGACAGGCGCCCACGAAATCAGGAAGGGAAGGAAAGGAAGCAAAGGAAAGGAGAAGAAGGAGAGGAAAACCTACTGCTCTAAGAGAGGGAAGACCTGTAATACCAGATGAGAGAGATTTTTTGTTTTTATGTGTGAGGGCCTTTGAAACAGAAATGCTCCAGTGACCTGCGCGTTTACAGTGCTCTGTGTTTGTGCACCAAGGCCGATCCCACTCGGTTTAAATCGCTTAATGTTGAGAAACAGTTGGACAAACCCCGCTTGCAGCGCCCATGGCGGGAGTAGACAGCCGCTTTCAGATGCTGACGCAGTGCGATGCAGAATGGTAGGGCGCACGGCCTGAGGCAGCCGGAGGTGCAGTGAGGGTCTGATGTCCACTTCTAGTTCTCGCTGCTGCGCTGATTTCCATCATTCAGCTTTCCCACTGCCAAACTGGAAAAGTCTATTAAGTGAGTGAAAGGAATATCCAAATTACCCGCGGGCAGTGCGGGCTGGGGGCTCACACCCATCCTGTTATTCTTCCCGCCAGTGAGCCATGAGCATCTGTTAAGGAGTCAGTGAGAAAATGACATCATCTGCAAAGTAATTGTACGGAGGACTCTGGAATGAGCGACCAGAGCCCACTACCCTCTGAAAGGCCGTCAGGCGTGATTATGAGTTGCTGTGTCACTCTTGGCAGCCTGGGAACAAAGCTGGCAGCCCAGGGTGGTTTGGTCCCCTGCTTTGGAGGAAACTGGGGAAGCCCAGGGGTCTCCTCTGTACCTCTGGATTTGGTCCTTGTCCCAGAAAACAGTGAGCTGCAGTCCAAGACACACCATGGCTGAGGCAAGATCCTGGGTAGCAGCCCTTTTGCAGTGTCCTGATGTGGTCCTCAGGGGCTTTGGGACCTCCTCTGGAAAACAGGTACCCAAGGGGATGCCAGGGTCCCGTGCGAAGCCTATCTTCAAACTGTTACCAAGATAGAGGTCACGTTGTTAGGCGGGTGCTGGGGCAGCACAGCTTTAGGATAAAATGCTTGTTTTGTTCAGAGCACAGAGGCAGCAACAGGAAGGCCTGCTAAGAGCAGCATGTGGACTCCCATGCGGTAAAGGCTCGGGAGGTTGCAGCGGAGAAGGACTGGGGCAAGGAGAGAGGTTTTCCTCCCGCAAAGAAGTGGTGGAGAAGATGGTTGGCTTGTGTACCAAGGTAGAAATAACCGAGTTACTCAGGGAGACCATGCTTACGGCCCTGGGCGTCAAGACCCTGTCTGTGGATTTCCATTCAAATGATATCACATGGGAAAACACCTGGGCAACCTAGTTTTCCTTCCATTCACGGTGAAGTTTTCTATTACAATGCCATCGCGGCTCCTGTGGCTCTGGGAACATCCTCTTCTACCCCAACACGGCAGAGTGCAAGCTGGTGCAGTCCCCAGGGTCACCTCTGTTCTCACGCTCTGTCCCACTTCGCACACCTGCACTGACACCCCGCCCTTGTCGTGTCCTGTCATCTTGGTCACTGCGTGTTCCAGGCTTGGTCGTAAGGACTGAGGGTTCAGCCAGGAATACTGCAGAGTCCTCCCATCAAGGGTGCATCTGAGATCACCGTTGAAGTCCCGCTGCCTTTGCTCACACTCCTCTCGGCTGTTGAGGAGCTGTGGAAGGCAGCGGGTAGACAAGAGATCTTCATCACGGTGACCGGAGCCCACCCAGAGCCAGTTTGCCAATTCCCCGCTTGCTCTTTGGAGAAATATGAAACTCTTCACACGATTATTTGTGCAATAATCATTGGTAGATTTGGTTACTATTGTTACTGAGTCACTCCTAAATATTTTCTCCAGTGTGGTCCAGTTCTGAGAGCAACTCTTTTGTCAGTAAGGACAAGTTTTAACAACAAGAGAAAAGTACAACATGGCTTCTAGTACCACCTGTCTGTATTGCTTGTGCTTTACACTTTATTTTCCTTTTCTTCTTCTGTTCCTACTGGGACGCATTTTTATTTTCTTTAAAGCCTCGTACAGATTCTCTTTAGTACTTTTTATTTCACTTGCTCTTTCTTTTTATATTTTACTCAAGCTTATATATATATATATATATATATATATATATAAAATATAGGTGTCTATATTTGATTTTATCTTTATGATTCTTTTTTGCTATGCATTTTTTTTTTTTTGAGGCTTTTGGGGACAAAGTCTCACTATGCCGTTCGGGCTGGCCTTGAACTCACTATGTAGCCCAGGCTGGCTTCAAACTCACTGCAATCCTCCTGCTTCAGCCTCCTGCGAGCTGGGATTATAGATGTATACCACCACATTCCGCTGTCAAACATTTCTGGTTTTGCCAAAGCTATCTTGGAAGGTTTTGAGAAATTAGCTGGATTTTCTTCCCCATTCATCATTCCTAGTGACATTGTTTTCTTGGTATTGCTTCCCCAGAGGACACCCAGCTTGTGGGGTTCAGTGCTTATTACTGTGCTACAGGACTATAGCCACGTCCGTGATTATGGTGACCTTGAGCTAAGAACTTGTCCCCCACTCTGAGTTGATTCTGTTACTTCCATGCATCTTTCCACACTGTGGAAGAGATGGCCCTCGTCCCCGTGTCTCACCACCTAACGAGCCTGTGCACCTGCCGAGGTCGGAACAGGCTCGCCCAGGACCAGAGCACCTGTAAAACTGTGAGAACCGAGAAAGCGCTTTCTGCTAACAGGGTCTGGGAAGATTTCCTAAGAGATTTTAATGGAATTAGAGTTGAACATGGAGTCTAGAAAGTAATTTTGAGAAGAAAAGGCGGGCGGAGATAGGCGATCTGTAGAGGGCAGCGTTGAAGGACGTGAAGTGAGAAAGAAAGGAACGGAATCGGCCAGGCAGCCACAGTGAGCTTTGTCCTGGTGAGCCAGGATTGCGGTTCCAGACAGGTAGGGACAGGGAGCCTGGGAGAGGACCTCGCCTGCGGCTTCGGGCTTTGCGCCTCAGGCAGGCTCGGGGTGTGCTGCTCACGGAGAACCAGAGCCCTGCGAGGCAAGGGGTCTGCTGCCCAGAGCCAGTGTTCCCGGGGCAGCCCGGGTGCAGTGACTCCTGACAGGTGGAGGAGGAAGATGAGGAGGAAGAGGGACTGCGGGAAAGGTTAGGGGATTTCTGGCGTCGGGTGACCTGGACATTTCTAGCCCTCACTGACAGGCACAGGACGAGGGCTCAGACCGCAGTCCGGGACGTGGACCAGGACACCTATGTGCTGCTTCTCAGGTGCCAAAGGGAAAGAAAAGTGTTTAGCATTGTTTTTCTGGTCCCTCTAGGCAGTCACTGTTCAGTCATTCCTAAAAGGACAAAGCCTTGGGTTTCATTTTGTCTTAACTTATTCTATTATTATTATTATTAGTATTAGTATTAGTATTAGTATTAGTATTTAGTGTTTTGAGGCAGAATCTCACTATATAGTTCAGGGTGGCCTCCAGCTCCTGCTGATCCTGCTGCCTCAACCTACTTACCGCTGGTGTTACAGGTGTGCTCCACCACGCCCAGGTTCCAGCTTCTCTGAGTAAGAGAGAAAGTTACTCAGAGTGGAAGGGACCCAGCAGAGGGCTGCTAATGCTCAGGCCCTTGCTAGTTGTACTCTTGAGACAAAATAAAGTTCCAGGGAGGTTGAACATGCTGCAGTGAAAAGTGGTTCATTTAATGTTCAGATCCCAGACCCTTCTTTTCTCAGCCTGGCGCCAGGCTTCCTGGTCACACTGACTTCCTGGATTCCCCGAGTAGTGTAGCACTAACATTTCTGAGGAAGGTGATGGTGGATATCAACTGACGCACTTAATGTTTTCCTTATTATCTAACCTCATGTTAAAACTAGTTGCTTTTATTATTCTAAATGTCTCTACATTTTTAGAATGATAATTTAGCTAAACAGTGTCAGTAGGTAAAGCTCAAGTTACAATGCCCAGATTCTTTTGTTGTTTTGTTTTGACTTTTTGAGACAAGGTTTCACTATGCAGTTCAGGCTGGCCTTGAGCTCACATTGTAGCCCAAGCTGGTCTTGAACTTGTAACAATCCTCCTGTCTTAGCCTTCTGAGTGCTGGGGTTACAGATGTGTGCCCCCACGCCCGGCTAGAACACCCAGATTCTAAATCCCGAGTGCCTAACCAGTTCTTGAAGTCCTGCATGGCTAGGACTCACTTCCTGTTGCATTAGCCTTGCTGAGAAGTTGAAGTCGGTTCCATCCTGTGCTCCACTAATGCGAAGTGTACCGAGGAGACATCAGTCTGCAGAAAGGTAGTCGATATAAATCAGTGCTCACAAAGTGTGATTAACTCTGAAACATTTCATCCTTGCTGTGGTCCCTGGCAGCCTCCATGCTAATGACTAGACCTGCCCGGGGTTCCAGGGGCTGGGACGGACCCGGGCATCACAGACCCAGAGCAGCAGCATCTCAATTATGCTCGGCCTGTCCCCAGTGACAGTTTGTGCATTTGGTGTGATGACCTGCCCCATCCCAAGAGGGCAATAAGCGGAATGCATTTTCATTAAGATACTAATGCACTTAATCACCAGGGGTAAGGCTGGGGAGGAGTGGAGGGCCAGCCAACCGGGGAGAGAGAGAGGCCAGTTCCACAGGCGGCCCAGAGCACAGCCCACACCCTCACACTCTCGCTGAAAGAAAAATATTTAAAGTTCCAATCTTCTTCCAGGTATATATTTAGCATTTCCAATACGTAGGTGTTACCAGAGCTGACGTAAAGTCTAATATTAAGAATATAACTTCAGAGCAGCTTATAATTTATCACACTTCCAGGAGCCTTGAGTGTTTGGAATTAACGATGTGAATGAGTAACTGACATGAGGGTCACTATCACCCTGGTTGCCATTGTCCTATCAGTAAGCACTTACCAAGCCTAGTCGCGCTGTCAGCTTTGGGAAGTTCTCACAGCTTGAGGTGTGGCGTTCCTGTGCCTGCCCTCTAGGAGTGGTGAGGGCCCTTACTACCCTGCTGATCGTTCTGCACTACGGGGTGTATGGTGCTCTGTGTCAGGAAGACAATAAGCCTCAGGTACAAAGGGTTCACTTGCCAGAAGACAAAGTCCACACGTGACAAGAACAGAGTTCGGGTTTGTTTTTGTTTGAGGCTGGATCTCGCTGTGTAGTTCAGACTGCCTTGAACTCATTATCGAGCCCAGAGTGGTCTTGAACTTACGGTGATCCTCCTGTCTCAGCCTCCCATGTTCTGGAACGACAGGAATGCTCCACCATGCACAGAGATGTTTGTGATTTTGTGAACATACTCTGCTTTAAAATGCCTTTTGGATCCCAAGAAAAAGCATATTTACTTAGTGCTTTAGTCCACACATGCAAAGTAGCAGCTTTCTAAAATCTGAGAGTCCAGAAGAAATCTCAAAGTAGTTATGAGCTTAAACGTTTTGTTGCTGTTGTTGCTGTTGTTTTAGAGACAGAGTCTTGCTGTGTAGTTCAGGCTGAGCCTGCAATTGTAGCCCAGGCTGGCCACCATGAGCTCCCTATCTTACTGCCTTAGCCTTCCTGACCTGGTGATATGAAGACCTAATTTTACTTTTATTTTGTTTGGGGTGGGGGTCTCACCATGTAGCCCAGGCTGGCCTAGAACTTGCATTGATCCTCTTGCCTCAGCCTCCTGCATGCTGCGATCACAGGCGTGCACTGGTGCGCTGGGTCAGTGGTGGTAGCAGCTTCTCCGGTTGTCTGACCTTTTTCACACCCGTGTGGCTCCTGGGCCTTCTCGGGAGCAGGCGGCAGGGGTAGCAGACCTGACGTTTTCTGTGGAGGACACTTGTACGTCCTGGGATTTCTGAGTCTAATGACTTCTTTTCTTCTAACCCCATGTCCTAGGTAACATAGAATACAGCTGCCCGGCCACGAATGAGTGCGAGATCACAAAGCGCAGACGCAAATCCTGCCAGGCGTGCCGCTTCATGAAGTGTCTGAAAGTGGGTATGCTGAAGGAAGGTAAGGGTCCGCTGGGGCCCCGCACTTCAGGGCTGCGGGCCGGGGTTGCTGGTTCCGGGTACTGCACCGATGCTAGAGACTCTGGGGAAAGATGAGGTCCCAGGCGGTGCCCACCCGCCCCACCCCCAGTCTGGGGCAGGATGCGCCCCTGTGCCTGACCACGCGGGTGGCTGGCTGCTCCTTGACATGGGGGAGGAGGGGAAAGGTAGGACGCACTGGGGCAAGCAGGGCCACTGGGTGGGGAACCGTCAGGCCTGCCTGTCGTCACGCTTGCAGAAAGGAAAACGGCAAAGGCCAGGAGGCTGCGGATGCCGCCTGCGTGACTTTCCTCTCGTCACCAGCTTCGGAGGGCTCTCTGACTGGTGTTACCGGTACCTTGCACTTAAGGCCTGCCTCATCCTCTTCCAGCCTGGTCTTTCGGCCTCTTTCCTACCATAGTCTTTGCGGTATGACGTTTGAGCGCTTTCTGTCTGCTTTCTACCTGGGGATGAAAAGGATGGACGCAAAATGGTAACTGGGGATGCATAGTGCGCGCCAAGCAAGTCACCTCCACTCCGAGTTAAGCAGTGGGGAGCGAGGAACCGAACCCAGGACTCCGGATGCCACTCAGCAACTCCGCTCCTCAAAGGTCCTGAGGCTGTGTCTGGTGAAGCTCACATGTCAGTTTGGAGAGAGAGGAAAAATGCCCTTTCTTGGGAGAGCCAGCCTGCCCGCTCGGTTTCCCAGCCTCTGTGCACATGCGTGCTCCCCGGATGTGCGTGCTACGTGCTGCACGCGCATTTCTGTTTCTTCAGAGAGATCCTCAGGGTTTAAAATAAATGTAACTCTATGAAGTAGCAAAGGAAAATGTGGTTTGTAAGCCTGGAGGAGCCTGCAGTCTTTGCCTCTGGGAGCCGGAAGCCAGAGGGACACAGGTTTCAGTGCAACCTGGGCAGTCAGGGGACTCAGCGAGACCCTGTCTCAAAATAAAATATAAAACAAAAGGTCTGGAAATGTAACTCAACACTGTGAAGGCCCTGGGTTCAATCCCTATATTGGGAAGAAAAAATAGGAAAAAAAAATTAGGTTAATTAAGGATTTAAATGTATAGTTTTGTTACATTATAGAAATATACTTTGCTACCTAGATTGCCCTGATAAATTTGTGTATTTTGTTGCTGGTAGAGAGCATTTCTATTAGCCTTCTAAGTCCAAACCAACTCCGGTGTGAATTCCCCATGTGGAACAGCGCTTTTGGGGACAGAGATATCACCAGGTCTCTCAGCTGGACCGCATTTTCTCCTGCTCCAGAATTCCTGCTGCTCTGTGACCTATGGCCTAGCAAGAGCAGCGGGTTGGCTTCTTGTTAGGAACCTGAGTTTATGCTGTCTTTACCCGCTCTTGTGTGCCCAGTAGGAGCAGAGAAAACGCTCTCCAGTGCCTCTGGGCATCTTCTGTTTGACTCTTCCTTGAAAAAGCCGTGAACAAACTTAGAATCAAAACATTACAAAAGCCGACCAAGAGACACTGTCAAGCAGAGCATGAGCACACGAGCCGTCTGGGGTGGGACTCGGTTTACGTCTACCTGGGGGAGGGAGGGAGGGAGCCTTGGACAGGACGCGGGTGGCCGTGGGCCTTGCAGGTGCAAAGCCAGGAAGTGTTAGGGCTGGCGGCCAGGCTGGTGTGAGCGGTAAGACCAGGTGTAATGCTCAGGAGCTGGGCACTTGCCCGGCACGAGTGAGGCCTGGGCTTACCTGCAACCCTGACAAAGATGAAAAAGGGGGCAGGCAGGACCTTTTACTCTCTAGCCTTTGGCATGCTTAGGATTTCTTACTTAACATGTTTTGAACTCATATTTTGTTGCTTGGGAGTGCTGTGCATCCAGTAGCTGGAACCTAGGACTTTGTTGTTGTTGTTGTTAAAGATAAAAGTTTCGCTGTTATTGCCCAAGCTGGCTGTGAACTCCGGGTCCCAAGCAATCCTCCTGCTTCAGTCTCCCCAGGAGGTTGGGACTGCAGTTACACCCCACTGAGCCTGGCTTGTTTGCTGAGTATTTAAGGGCCTGTTATGAGCCACGTACTGTTCCAGGCTCCAGCAATCAAAATGAAAGAAAGGTAGATGCAGTCTTGGTAGTGAAGACCTACACGAAAATGCTGAAAGAACCATTTATAGATATATAAATGCACTGAAATAAATGCATAGACATAAAGTGCTAAAGTGTTGGGTTTCCTTGTAACGTTTCCATCGGTGCATTTGGTGATATCTATCCCTTCCTTACCTTCCTTACTATTCCCTCGCCCAGCCCCTTTCACATGTCTAGGAGTCTCTCCCAAATGAGCATTTTTGACCAAGGCAAACTCAACAACCACCCCCTAAGACACAAGAAGGGCTCTTGCTTGTTGAGGTGATTGTTCACTTTCTCAGGTGAAAACTTTGTGCCGGCTACTACTTTCAATCAGCAGCAGATGAATGAAAGAAACCTCCTTCAGAATGAGGGTTCTCCCCCGACCACACCAACAAAACGCACGAGAAGTGTGACTCTGAGTGTGGCCTGTAGCAGACGGTCCATTTGTGGTTTTTATTGTGTTTATGACCCCACTAATGTTGGAGTATAGAGATTCGGGGTGAACTTAGACTCATTCACAGAAACTGAATCAAGAGTGGTTTCTGACTTGAACATTGAGAACTTCTAAAAGAACAAATAGCTTTGTAGGTGTCACCCGAGTAATTGATCAGTGAACACCTTCTGTGCGTTCCAGATTTGGACATTTTTTTTCTTCTATTTTCTTTCTAGTACTGGGAATGGAACTCAGGGCCTCATGCTTGCCAGGTAGGCACTGTGATGCTGAGCTACATCCCTAGCCCTGGACATCATTTTCTAAAAAATAAAGCACCTAGATAGCCTCTGCTTGTAAGGTGATGGAAGCTTTGATTACTTTGATTCTACCGGTGTAATTTGCTGGACTGATTATCTTTCTGGGTTAAGGAGGGAGAAAAAGAAAACATTTCCCCGACTCCACAATTTCTCCAGCTAGCAGAAGGGAGCAGAAGGGTGCCAGGAAAGGACCGGGAGGTGAGAACTGCAGGTAACTGGGCATCTGTGGTCCGAAGAACTGGGGGTGCTTGTCTACAAGCAGTACCTCTTCCCTTACACTTACACAATGGCTGTTTTCGAGGCCATAGCTGCTGTTTCTGATATGCTCAAGTCATAGTTTATTTTCCTTTACGTCCTCCTGTCCACTCAGATGGTGAGAGATCTGCGAGTCCCTCTTTTCTTCCCCCCAGATATGACAGGCTCTTCCTGAGTAAATGAGGAACATTCTATTTCCTTTTGTACCTAAAAACACGCAGTGAAACATTGATCCGCCCCCACACATACATATAAATACATGATTATGTGTGGCCATTTCCTTGGTGCAAGCCTGGCTTTCTGAGCCTGGAGAGAACGGTACCATCGTAAATAGGCCTTTATGGATACAGATGGATTTGGGGCCCATGCAGGATGTCAGAGATCAGGGAGTAGTAAATCTATTCAAGTGTGAACCTGTTCAGTGCAATTACAAGTCCATAATAAAATTTGCTGCTACGCCTGGCGTGTTGACCGCATCGGTCCATACAGGCAGATGGAATGGCAGAGGTGGGAGCAGACAGGCAACAATCTATTTAAACAAAGAGCAGCATTAGTTCTGGAATCTGAAATGAAATCAGATTTCAGCGGCTTTGGTGCGAGCCTCCTTCCCTGGAACAGGTACTTTGATTCAGCTCACCCAGTGCAGCACAGATAAAGCAATGCCAGGGGGAATGAAGAAGTTCGCATTTAAAGGGGGTTTATAGAAAAACGACACCTTTGTTGGTTGAAAAATAGCGATTCCTTGTCATACTGACTGGCATTTTGAATAACCGAGGGGCAGCGCTTTGGGAAGCTGAGCACAGGTCAGAGGCAACGTACTCCAGTTGTTCCACGATCCACATAGCTGCGCCCTTACAAATTGTACCTTCTCACTAGCCGGCACCAGAAGGGTGTCTGAATCAAGTGTGCTTCATTATTTTTGCCAAGAGAAATTTTGAGTCAAAAAACAGTTTCCAGTGGAAGGAAAAATAGAAACCCTTGTACACAATTGTGTTGGAGAAAAATGACGAGATGCTATGGTGTAACAGACTCTGGGAAGTGCAGCTAAGTGCGTAACAGTTTGCTCAGATGCAGGTAGTAGAACTAACTGTTCAGCTACCCCCAAGCCCCCTCAGCCTCCCTCCCCGCTGGGCTTTGCTGCACCGCTGTTCCCTACTGTGCGCCCGGGAAGCCTGTCTGTCACGCGGTGTCAGCTCCCTGCAGCACTTTTCATTTTGTTTCAAGTGTTACTTATTTGAAAGGAAAAAAAAAAGACAAGAGCTAATCAAGGTCTTCCTATAAATCTGCCCAAGATTTACTTTTATTTTGCTCTCTCCCCTTGGTTATTTAAAGGCTGCTGTTGGACCTGCTGGTTCAGGTTGTTCTCTGTCAGTTGCAAACAGAGAGGCGGTTTATGAAGACAGCCACCATTTTGTGTAGCATAGAATCACTGATCGCAGCACTGTGGGTGCTTTGATGTTTCTTGGCACAGTGGCATTCGCTGTGGCACGCCAGTATTTTCTTCCTCTTCCTCTTCCAGGTGAGCAAAAATGTACATTTACACAGGTGAGTGTATTCCCTAGCTGTACCCTGCAGAGGTAGAACGATCAGACAACTCTGGCCCAGTGTTGTTACTGTATGACACGAAATTGTGCTGTTCACTTACTTCAGCAAAACTGCTGCTCAAACTTTCTAATCTTCAGTTTCATCATTGGGAAAAGGATTATATCACTTGGGTGTGTGGTGGTGCATGTTTGTAGTCCCCGCACTAGGGAGGCTGAGACAGGAAGATCTCTGTGAACTTCAGCCAGCCTGTACTACATAGTGAATTCAAGGCCAGCCTGGACTACATAGTGAAACCCTATCTCAAAAAAAAAAAAAAATCAGTAATAGTATTTGCAGATAAAGTATAACTATCATAAGATATTTCAGGGGGCTGAGGTGTTACTCGGTGCTACAGCGCCTGCCTGGCCTGCCCGAGATCCTGGGTCATCCTCTGAGCTGCCACTGCACACACACAGCAGTACTGCAGGCTGCCTGTCAGCCATCCTGGCCTAGAGCCAGGTCCAGTCCATGGTAGCGCCTGTTAGAGCCAGCCAGAGTCACCCTTCAGCATCAGTGGGGCCAAGACGTGAGCCTGGTCCTCGGGTCCCCTACTGGACCTGTGACAGGTCAGCACGTGGATAGCGAGAGAGGCGAGGGGCTGGACTCTAGATATCATGTGTGCATCTCATGCCAGCCTGGCTAATTTACCAGGTTTGTGTCAGATGCACTGCCCACAAGGGCAGTGACCTTACAGGTGCTTTCAAAGTGCTTTAAAGAAGTGTGTCAATAAGGGAGCAATTTGCTCAGAAATTTCATGAGGAAATTCCAGTTTTGATACCTGACCTAAAGGCAAGTGCAGAAAAATAACTACACAGAAAGAGAAGAAGGTCTCCAACCCAAGTAGAGGTTTTTACTCTCAACAGATGCAGATGCTTCTAATGATGGTTTCACAGTTTCACGGCAGGGAGAGGGAGGGTAACTAACTTACTCCTCTATCGGGAGGGGAAACTAGAAGGACGAGGAGAGGGAAGGGAGGGGGAGGAGGGGACTGGCAGGAAGCACTGTTAGGATTGAAGATTTTGTAAATCTCAATGAATGTAAAAAAAGCTTCTCCCATATGCCTGACGAAACGTTGCAGTTCCTTTTAGTTTATAATCCCAGTGGTTCTCTTACTTAGCTCCGAGAGTTTGAGCGAGCCCACTGGACTCCAAGTCTCCATGCCCATAGATGCCGACCAGAAATTGTGCAGGTTTCATTTTAAGATGATACCCGATGCGTGCAGAAACATCACACACTGTGTGGCCCAGGGCTGCCTGTGATGAGGATGGCCCTGGGGGCTTGGGTGTGGTTGGAGGTGCAAACCCACTAAGGTGCAATAGACTATAGAGAGTGGGCTGTGCTACTTGGTGAATCCTTTTCTTTTTTGCTGGAGATTAAAGCCAGGGCCTGCACACAGAGCTGCCTCTCAGCCCACTGATGGATTGACTGATGGAGTTGATGGAGGGAGGTGTCTTGCTCAATTGCCGACTTGCCCAGCTTGGGTTGGAATGAGAGATCTTCCTGCCTCAGCCCCACCAGAGTGCTGGGATTGCAGCCACCCGCCATCACACCCAGTTTGTCCTTTTGTGGGAACTGAACATTCTTTGAGTTCTTTTTATTTTTCTAGAGGAGCAAAAACAAGGTTATTTTTATCTAAATCAACAGAAGTGAGCGGTGAAGGATCAGTAGAGCCATTAACAGGCAGTTACGCACTTGGGCACTGAAGCATTGGTTAAACCGCCTGCCTGTCTCTGAGAATCTCTTCTCCGGTGTCTCCCCACTCTCCCTGCTGCCTGTAGATTCTAGTAGAACTTCTGTGGTCTATGTACTGAAGTACAGTCTGTGTAGTTTTATTTCTGTGAGTTTCAAAAATTTCATCACAGGTGGCTGGGATTGCTACTGGGCATCTTTTATTCCAAGTATTGCTGTTACATTTTAAAAATAGAAACTTTGACAACAGAGAGGAGGAGTGCAAGCTTGTATACAACTTTAAATATCTTCTAAGTACATCCTCTGGGGGAAAATGTGCCATTAAAACAAATAACACAATTATTATGGATTTTATTGACACCTGTCTTTGATTGCTTATTTGATTTGACCTCTTTAGAGTATGTTTCTATTACTGAGGTAACCAATATTATTTCTGCATATTTTCTCTTCCCTTCCCTTCCCTTCCCTTCCCTTTGCTTCCCTCCCTTCCCTCTCCTTCCCTGCCCTCCCTTTCCCTTTCCCCTGTTCTCTCCTTCCCTCCTTCCCTCATTTTTTCTCTCTTTTTCTTTGTTTTGTTTTTTTGGGGCAAGGTCTCACTATGTTGCCTAGGCTGGCCTCAAACCCACAGCCTCAGCCTCCCGGTGCAGGATTACAGGCATGTGCCACCACGCCTGGCATTCTCCCCACTTTCAAAGGCCTAGGACTGTAGGAGCATGGAGATAGCAGGTCAGCAGTGTAGACAGCAAAGTAGATTTGTGA
The DNA here is from genome assembly GCA_004027595.1 of Dinomys branickii. Classification (NCBI taxonomy): domain Eukaryota; kingdom Metazoa; phylum Chordata; class Mammalia; order Rodentia; family Dinomyidae; genus Dinomys; species Dinomys branickii. The sequence continues at coordinate 18,738 of PVLD010006019.1, read as the reverse complement.
GTCTTTTTGTTCAGGATGACATGAAAGCAGATGCTGGGAATCTGCAGTGGAATAAGCAGCTCCTTGTCATGGAAAGGGCAGAGGGCTTTACTGTGTATCATTACCACACTGAAACTCCACTCGTGCCAGGTGTAGGGGTGCACATCTGTAATCCCAGAACCTGGGAGGCTGAGGCAGGAGGATTGCTTCAGTTCAAAGCCAGCCTGAACAATATAGGGAAACCCTGTTTGAAAAAACCAAAACTAAAGAAACACCTCCCCTTATGATGGCCATGTGAGGCCCTGGGTATTGGCTTCTGAGAGTCCTGGTGTCTGCCGGAGAGGGCTGGAACTAAGGTGAGCTGGGATGTGCATGGCACCCCAGGCAGCTGTGCTCTGTGGGGTTCTAGGAAGGGGAGCAACCTGGCTCCTTCCCACATGCTGCCCTGGGCTCCAGTCCTAGGACACCTGCTTCTTTCTCTTTGGGAGTCCTGGGGCCCCAGAGATGTGGTTGGGGATGGCTCTGGCAGTGGAGGACCTTGGCACGGGCCAATGTCACTGAGTGGGCACCAAGTCTCAGCAGCTGGGAGCTCAGATGGCTGGAGCTGAGACACTGTTTTGTGGTTTTCATTTATTTTTGTGTTGTTTTGAGGTGTTAGGGATGGAGCCCAGGGCCTCACACATGCTAGGCAAGCCCTTTACTAATGAACTGCACTCCCGGCCTGATTTCGCCCTTTTCAGACAGGTTTTCCCTAAATTGCCTAGGCTGGCCTCAAAGTTGTGATCCTCCCGCCTTAGCCTCCCAGGTAGGTGAGATCATAGGTAAGCACCAGGGTGTCAGGGGGGGCACTGTGTCTTTAGAGGCTCATCTGTGTCAGTGGAAGCTATTTGGCTTGGCGCAGCTCAGACCCATCAAGTTGTGTTAGTGTTTCCAAGCTCGCCCAACGCTTTCTCTGACTCATGGATTCTTAGCGAGCGAAGGTTTGAGAACTCTTCTAGTAGAAGTCATGGGGAAGCAGTGCAGGCTGGAGTGGCGCTTCTTCTTATGAATTCAGGAAATTCTGAACCTAGCATCTCTGTTTGTTTAGAGCGACATCACTGTAACTGCTAGGTCCTCTTTCCAACCCCTTAGGGAAGGGTGTGGGATGTGTGCGTGTGTGCGTGCGTGCGCACTGGTACACGTACACGTGTATCCGAGAGAGCTCAGATTGCACATGTCCTCATTTAGTTGCTACCACAACTCTGCAGTCAGTCGTCTTGAGCCCCCAACAAAAAGAAAAACGATCCCCGAACTCTCCCACCGCAATCCAAGCGGTGATTTATACACTGCGGTGAGAACTCCGGGGTCCTGGGCTTTACCCTACCAGCAGGAGCAGAGAGGACCAGCGCACTTGTCTAATTACCCTTCTGCTTCGGATTTCGCACTTTAATAAAAGGGCCACTTAAAGGGTGTAGCATTTTCTAGGTAGGCTCTCTTTAAAAAAGAAACCTCAAGCTCCTCAGGTCATTTAGGAACAAGTAGATTTGTTTGTGCTTAAACAGCCTGCTTTGCAGTTCGCCCTACCAAAATCTCTCCCGTGAAAGCCTCCGAAGAAGGCACTGCAAGGTGATTCCCTCCCTCATCCTCCAGTCGAGTATCAGGATGTGCCAAGTCCAAAACAGAAATTACGGGGAGGGAGATTTGGGTCCCTTGCACCTTCAAAAAACAGAACAAAGGAAAGGAGAAAGCTTTAATGATATTCAAGGGAAATATTTCTGTGTTAGGTGACAGCTAATAGAACTGCCTTGACCCCGCTGGTATTTCTTGCACTCTGTTGTAATATTACCCGGAGAAGTTCCCTCATTAATGCTGGGTATTAAACAAAACTCCCAAGTTATAATATGCACGATAGCAAAGAGCATATTTTGTGAGCTTTGTCTTGACATTAAGCCACTTGGGAATGTATTTAAGAACCACAAAAAGTTATTCCGTGGACAGGCGCTGCCTTACCAGATGGCGACTTCTTTTTATTTTGTTGATATGGAACCAGAAGAGTGTCTAGACATGAACAGCCAAGGCTTGAAGGCAAGCCTAATAAGATATTCCTGAGAGCTTAATGTGCGTGAGGTCGCCTACCATGCACTTGGGGTAGGTTTGTATTTTTTTCTGTCAAGCCCTACAGGGGCCACTGGGGTAGCTATTTCCCACTTGAGGAGGGAGATTTTGGAACTCGAGGGTTTTGCCCAGGGTGGGAGGGAGAGCAGGTTCTGGAGCAGGACCTTGGATTTGCTTGCCTGTCCTGTGTGATTGCCTCATGCAGCTTTGCTTTGGGAGTGTAGGAACAGCCAGTATAAACTCAGTGTGGAGTCCCCCAGGCTGTAGATAGTAGGGGTCCATACAAGATTTCTTAAGACCACTCCACTTCGCCTTCAAACCGGAGCTCAGTCATGTGCCTGGAACTCTGCACTTAACATCTAAGACCAGCGGCAGTGTTTTGGAGGTGGTGTGTGTCTCAACACTGTGAGAGGCATCTTGGGGAGCAAGTTCAAGTTCACCATGAAGAGGAGACTAGACTGCCCTTTCTGTTCACGCCCACACTGAGGTTCTGCAGATCCCTCCTGAAACCAGGAGTAACTTTTCTGGGTGGTGCTGGGGCTGCAGCCCAGGCCCCAGTGCACGCTAGGCAGGTCGTGGAGCCCGGGCCACACCGCAGCCCCTGTGCTGAACATCAGCACAGTCTGGTTGTTCACTGTCTGTACTCCCACTGCCAGTGCCCCAGTCTTTGTCCAGCAGGGTACGGAGTTTTATTTAAGTTTAAATTGGAGCAGATTGGAAATGTTCCCCTGTGGCACAGTTTACTTCCAGGTGATTCTAGGAGACACACTCAGATGCCTGTGAAGAGGAGTGACCACCTCACACTGATCTGAGAGCCATCTGCATCGGTAGTTTTGAGACTATCCCATGTGCCATTGGGATATTCAAGGTTATCTATTTTACAAATGGGGACAATTAAAATGCTACCTTTTCAGTGGCTTTATGTATAATGCACATGGGTCTTCGGAGATGTCACTTCTACGTGCTCCTGGATCCCTGAGACGATTTTGTATTTATGTATCTTTTCTTTAGTTTTTGTTTTATGGCTTATATTTTTCAGCTCTGTTATAATTTTTTCAGCTTTTATTTTTTATCAGTACATGTTTGCATTACAGAATGACTCTGTTCCTTGTGGGGAGTTGCTACCTGTACAAACTCATCTCGATTTAATGTGTACATCTACATAAATTTCTATAAATTACATGTGCAAATATATACATATTCTGAAGTTGCAGTTATCCTGAAAATTAGGTGGATGGAGTCTCAGATAAGCTAAGCAAATGTCGTGCCAAGACGTCTTTCAGTTAGGCCCAGTCCCTCTGGGATGGTGTTACAGAGCCTGGAACTCTAAGAAATGGGTCTTTCCGCTCCCTCCAGATTTAACCGGACTTCTGTTAAACATTAGCCATTTATTTCATTGTGCCTGTTTGTTAATTTAAAATAAGAAGCCAGCACTTATCTACTGTTACAAATTTTACTCCTTTTGAATTGTACGAGGACCCTCCGTGATGGAACCCCAGGAGTGACCTGCTTTGGCATTTGGTAGGGCTGGTGGCATCGCAGGGAGAAGGCGGCAAGGGGACATGAGAACTCTGGGCAGTGTCTTCCGGCCGGGCTACAGACGACACGTTTCTGTCCTTTGTCACCAGAGCATGCATGTCTATCCACGTGGCATTGATACTCACAATGTTATGCTGAAATTCAATGCAAAGGAAAGCCCCACACCCATTGAAGAAGGCCTTGTGGTGAAGCCCTTCACGGTCCCCAAGCTTGTCACCTTCCTGGGTGAGCCCATGGAATGTTTTTCTCCACCCACAGTGTGCCTTAGACACAAGAGACCATTCCGAGTCCCTCTCCCCTCTCCCCGCTCTCCTCAGTAGGTTGAGGAGCCACAGAGTGGCTCCCCCAGGGCAAGCTGTCTGCAAAGGAACAAGCCAGCTGGCCTGGCCAAGGTTGATCAATGATGAGAGACAGGCTGGGTTCCAGGTTCCCAAAGCCACTCAGGGAGAGTAGGTCAGCGGCTTCCCCAAAGCCAATTAGCTGGCAGCCGCCTGAGAGCCAGAGCTCGCCAAATTCCGCAGCCTGATGGCATGGTAGGAGCCCATCCTTGGGCTTCCTGGCAAACGAGGCTGGGCTGAGTGGCAGATTGTGCTGTTTGCGAGCCAGAGCGGCTTTGTGGTGACCACAGCACATCTCGGGGTCCTGCCGCTCCTCCTCAGCCTCCGGACCGGTGGTGCAGGCCACGCAGGCCAGGCTCAGTGAGTGACTCGGGGTGTGCAGGGCTCCGGCTGAGCACCCACGGAAGACCCTGTTCTCACCCTCCTTCCGCCTCAGTGCTTGTTCAAGCCATCAGTGACAGGGGCTTTGCACACAGGAAGTGTCGCAGAGACCCTGAATGGGACTGCTAGGGTTTCTACTGCAGTATTTTAAAGTCCCCATGGGAAGATCCTCTTGTTTCACAGCTGACGGTCTGTGATGCGACAAACAGAGACCTCGGGCAAAACCCAAAGGGAGAAGTTTTCAGCAAATCCCTTTGTGCATTTCTCCAAAGGTCTCACTTGGGATCACAGTTTCTTCCCAGTTTTTTCTCAAGCGTGACAGTTGCGTCTGCTAAGTCTGTTCTACATAGCCGTAACTTTCAGCACCTGGACCCTTGACCACCAGGGTTTCCAGGTAGCTCGGGGAAATGGGGGAGTTCGAGAATCAGATTATGTAGGGCTGAGGTCATGGCACAGCCTGGCTGGGCTTTGTTTTCGTTTTTCCTTGGATCTGGTTTCGTTCTGTTTCCCGCTCTGAGCCCACTTGGAGCCCGCAGTCGTCCTAGGAGCCGAGCCTGCTTGGCCTACCCCACCCTCCGTCCTCAGCAGGGAGGGGTCCTCTTCTCAAGGACAGAGTCCCTCTGGAATGACTCCTCCGCGGGCTGTCCGGTTAATGTGCACCTCCTGAGCCACTCCCGTCCATGCAACTTCTGGGGCACACACAACTTCCTCACCCACCTGTCCACCCACCCTTTCCCTTCCAACAGATTCCTCTAAAAGCTGGGTCCTTCTCCTTGCCCGGGTTGCCACTGGGTGACTCCACGTGTTAGGAACTCCTTCTCTCTCTCCTGATTCTCAGCCCACAGTCACCCTTCTCCTCCCAAAGACATTTATCTCCAGGCCAATTAAGCCTCATGGGCACCAACGTTATCATGATCATTAGTAGATTCGAGGCCAATTAAATGGTGATTACCCTGACCTTAGCCAGTCTTAGGTTATTATCAATTCGTGCATAATTTGGATATATTTGGAAGGAAACTGGATTCTTGCCTCACAGTTTGATCTATGTGAATATTTCTATCCTCTGCCCAGACGTGTGCTCCGTTCTGCATATGGTCTAGAGGTGGGATGGGATTATGTTACCCAGGAGCTGTTGCCCATCCTCCTGGCAATCCAAGTGATATGCAAGAGTAAGTTTTTCTCCTTCTATTCATCCATCCTTCATTCCCCCATTCAACAAGTATGTTCAGAGGGCTGGCTTCATTCCACTTTCATTAAGTGCTAGAGATTAAAAGCTAAAATGGTGAAGCTGAGCATGGTGGCACATATTGTTAGTTCCAGGTAGCTAGGAGGCAGAGGCGGGAGGGTTACTTGAGCTCATGAGTTGTTGATCATCTTGAGAAAGAGAGAGACACTTGAATGAATGAATGAATGAATGAAAGGAAGGAGGGAGAGAGGGAAGAAAGGAAGGAAGAGAAAGAAGGAAGGGAAGGACAGAAGGAAGGAAGGAAGGAAGGAAGGAGAAAGAAAGAAAGAAAGAAAGAAAGAAAGAAAGAAAGAAAGAAAGAAAGAAAGAAAGAAAGAAAGAAAGAGAAAGAAAGAAAGAAAGAAAGAAAGAAAGAAAGAAAGAAAGAAAGAAAGAGAAAGAAAGACAGGAAGACAGGAAGAAAGAAAGGAAAGAAAAGAGGCTGGCAGGATGAGTGAATCCTGCCCTTGAAGAGTTTATAACCTTTCATAATCCCAGTGTTGTTAAATCGTTGGGCACAGAATCTCACCCATCCTGAGAGTTGAGCTTTTATATCTTACTTTATCCCGTTGAGCACAGGATTTCATGTTTTCCTGAGTGGGAAGTAGGGACACATAAACGGCAAGGGCTCTGGGGACCAATGGGGTCTGTGACTTTTGATTGAGCCCTTGAAATGTGTCTAACACAGATGAAAAAATTCAGCTTTTAACTTTATTTCAATGTAATTAAATTAAATAGCTCTACGGGGCTTGGGGCTGCCTCCCTGGACTGTGCAGACAGACCTGACTGCTTGGGTCAGACAGCTGTGTTGTCTCGTCACCTTGTTCAGCCTCGCCTGTGAAGTGGAAGTGATAGTCATCCGTGTTGAAGTTTTAAAAAGCATTACAGTAAAAGGCCCTCTTCATTAATCCCCTTAAGACCATCCCCCTTGCCTCAAACACTCATCCCATTGTTCCCACCACTTTCTGAAGCAGTTCTGGAAGTCCTTTTTCATGTGTGTCTTTGTAAGATGTGGTCAAAGTCATGGTGAGTGCTGCTGCCCAGTGCCACTGAACCGAAAGGCGGACTGTAAAAACGCGTTGTACCCTCACCCACATAGTCACTGGTTCTGGCCCCACATGAATTCTGGCTCTTCCCCAAAGCTCAAAGGACCATGAAAGGGAAGTGTTTTTAGTTGGTTCAGGACATCAAGGCAGCCAGGACAGTGCAAACAAAGACATCCAAGAAACAGGACTCCAGAACTTCTCCAGAAAGTGACAAGAACAGATGATGCATTTAAAGCAAGGGGGAGGATTTGGGGGAAGATTAATAGTAGTGTGCCTTTTGCGGCAATAATTTTAAAAATTTCAACATCGACAGTTTAACAACCCAGCATATTGTGCAGTTGTAGGTGAGTGTGTTGAGACATTAATATTAATCATAGTTTTATCACATCATATACATACATAACAGGATCTTTTTGATGCTTAAATAGGGTAATGTGTGTAGTATTCCTGGTATAGTACCTGTTATAAAATAGTATTCAAATGCTAGGTAATATCATTAATTTTTAACATTCTGTTCTTAATGTGATTCATGGAGCAAACATAAACTACTTGAAAATGGCCTGTATTTTATTTTTGTCCTTTAGACCATTTATATAATGATGGTCACATAGTAGATGCTCAGTGAAATGTCCTTTCTCTTTCCTTTTTGTGAAGACTACTTTGGGATGCTTTCAAGCTATACTGTTATAGTAGGTCCAGGAATGATTTTTTCATAACTCATGGAGTTAGGAAAATAATTACATATAAATTATGAACATATTTTCCTTTACATGTGCATGACCATGGGGGAGTTGTATTTTGGAAGTCAGGTTTTATTGAATTCATACTGACTGCGCTAATAATGTATCCATTGGTGTTTAAAAAGGAAAAAGAAATTCTGAGATATGACATAGTTTTTCTTCTGATTTCCCTTTAGACATTTGATGAGGTCATGCATATAAATGAGAAAACCTAGACCTGTTTCCAATCACCAGTATAAATAACTCATCTAAGATCAGGCATCTCTTCAATGTTAAGCCAGGGTCTCACCCAGCATCTGTGGACCTGAAGCCCCACCTGAGCTGATGTTTTAATGAAGTCTTCTGCTTCTCCTCTTACTAATCTGAACAGTGTCAAAGGTGAGACATTACTGAAGTCACATGGAGGCTGCTGACCCTGGCCCCAGAGACCTTGACTCCCAGGAATGGCTTTGGTGGCAGGGGTGCCACAATTCCAGAGCCGTTCCTTGTTCACGCACTGAGAAGAGCTCTGTCAGATGGAAATGTGTTCCGATTTCCACTAAGGCTGCTTGTTATAGAACCTGCACATTATTTCTTGAAGTCCCTGTGAGGACGTTTCTTCCCTTTCTTAGAAAGGGTTTGGTAAGATATGAGCTACTCCTATTTCTGAAGAGTAGCCCTTCCGTGTAGAAAGTCTCAGCTTATTGTTCAGCAGGAGAGACTCTTCCAGGGCCTGGTGTCTGTCCCTGAGAGGCCGTCAGGATTGTTACCTGATGATTTCATTTTCGGCATGTAGCATCCCTTTTATTCTTTGCAGTCGGTCAACAGGTCCAAATTTGTGGTCTGTGGACAAATGGATTTCCCAACAATTCTGTGTGTCTCTGTAGGTTTCTTGCAGGAGTCATTCATTAGGATCTGGAAGGGGCAGTGCAGAAAAATAACACTTCCCTAATGGAGACAAAGCAGAAGGAATAGAAATTCAATTCTAACGTTGTGTGCCTAAGAAATGTCAGAGAATCTCCCTGTTATCTCACAAATCTTTAACTATTTGGTTATATGCTCCAGTGGACAAAAATCTATCAAAAGTTTTGTTAAGGTAGGAAAGAACAAAATCCCCCAGCTTTTGCAAGTAATTCTATTTCTATTTTAATGCCACTTGGGAACTGGCCTCTTTGAAAGTGCCCAAGCTTATAAAGCTAGAAATTCGTTCCTCCCTCACCTTTCTTACTGAACTTGCAGTTACAGAATGTAACCAGCAGCCTCAGTGAAGGCATCGATTTTCACTGGGAACCCAAAAGGAGCCAGAGCTCCATTCAGCTGAACTCTCAAATAGTCCTAGGAGGCCACAGTCATTTGCACATCGGAAAACAGCAACCAGACTCCAGAGCCAAGGGTTGGCGGTGGGACCTTCACCTGCTCTTTTCGATTGCAGGGAAAGAATAAACTCGTGGATAAAACATCCTCCAACATGAAGCCCTGTAGCAGCAGCACCTTATTCCTTTTGCTCTTCGGTTTCGCTTCCATTTTGCTTCAGGGTTGGGGATGGGAAGGAAAGTCCAGGCCAAGGGAGTGGGGCACAAAGCACTGACCCTTCATTTCCTCTCCCGCTGTCAGATTCTCGGAGGGAGTGTGAGAGTTGAGAAAGCCACAGCTTTTCGATATACTTAGAAAGTGAAGGTGATCTGTTTGGAATGGTGTTAGGGGCGTAGTGTTCTACATAGCACGTTATTAAATTATGGAATCTGCTAAGAATCTGGTCATTAAATTGCCAATGACTAACAAGTGTCTTAAGGCTCAGTTTCTTCCTCTGCAAGCGGTGTTAGTAATAAGGGCTGTTCCACAGAATTTGCTGTGAAGATGATGTAAAATGATGTGTTTATGATGCCCAGCCAGGCATCGTGGCACCCGAGTGCAATCCCGTTGCTTGGGAGGCCGAGGCTGGAGGATTGCCGTGAGTGTGAGGCCAGTCTAGACTACACTGTCTCAAAACACCAAAAAACGAAAGAAAAAATTTTAAAGATGCTTAGCACAAGGTCTGACAAAGGGAAGTCAGCAGTAAGTGTGAGCTGTTGCTGTCATCATCACTGTTGCTCTGCTGCCTCTGTGCTGCCTCTGTGCTGCTTCTGTGCTTTACCTACCTGCACCAAAGCCAGATGAGTCCTGCTTCAGCTCTAACAGCTTCCTGAGTATTTTCCCCCCCTCCAAAAAAATGACTGAGTGCTGGGTTCAAAGCAGACTTGGGCTGTCTTTGTGGTGCTTTCTATCCTTGACTCAAGGGGGTCAGAGGTCCCCAGCAGAGCTCTGTGTGACTCCAGCCTCTGACCCTGTCCAGTGTGTGGAAGATCTGAAGGTGACAGGCAGGGTCAGCAGGAGCTGCCAGTGTTACAGGGACCCCTTGGTGAATCACAGGGGACCACAAGCAAGTCTGTCATGGAGCAGAAGCAAAGGACTGTGCATGCCTGGGGTCACTCCTCACCTGGCACTGCTGAGTTTGCCAAAGGCATTGTTGGTGACATCTACCATCCCTCTGGACTTGCTAACCTGTTCATCTGGGTCCAGCAGGAGTGTCTTGGTTAGTTTTCTCTCATTGCTGAGACAAAATACCCAATGCCCAAAATGCAGGAAGGAAATGTTTATTTAGCTTACAGTTTGTGGAGGTTTCAGTCCATACTTGGCTGGCTCAGAGGCAGAGTGGCACATGGCAGAGGGCAAATGTTCATGGCAGCAGAGCACAGCAAAAACAACCAGCAAAAGGGAGGAAGGGCTGGCAAGCGGTCTCTTTCCCTCCCTTACATTGTAAACAGGCTACCCCACCCAGGGGAGGGTAGCTCTCACACAATCTCCATGCCCTCCTCTTCCACAGCTCAGAATGTATACAAAGTAAGCACCCTGGCTTCCTGCTGAGTCACTCAGCCAAACCTCTAGACTCCCCAAGTTGACACAATGTATCAACCATAACAAGGAGGAAAACCATAGGCAACATTGTGAAGAAAGGACTTTCTCCTTAAGCTGGGACCATTGCTCCTGAAAACATTTCTTTCTGTCTCTGACACCTGGGGTTTAAATCTGCAGGGCGCTTGGCACCTGTGTCTTCCAGCCAGGGAAGTAAAGAGGGCGAGTGAGTGCAGCCTTGCAGCTGGACTCTGACTGCCTGCAAGTGAGGCTGACACATCAGACCGAGGTTGGCATCTCAGCATCCGTGTGTCACCTGGCTGCTCTGTGTTGTGCACTGTCCTCGTGGCCCTAGGGGCAGAGGAGGAGGAGGAGGACTGGAAGTGGAGACAGAAAAGAGTTAGAATAGGCTCACAGACTGCCAGTGACACGGTCCTCTGACACCCTTAAAACCAGCCTGCTGCCTTTCATATTCTTTCTGCATGGGCGGTGGCAAAGTCCCCACGTGCCAGGAGCCCTAGGGAGAGTGGGACCCCTCTACAGCCCCAGCCCACGCCCCCACTTGCTTTCGGGGAGGAGGACCTGTGCATCTGCCTCCTCTGTCCCTTGGCTGTTGGCTCTGTGAATCAGACTGTCCCCCACCTCAGCCTTCCATGGACACTGCCTACACTAGCTTGTGTCTAATTAAAGTACTTGCTATGAACGATTTTTAAGTACTGGGGCTTAATGAAGTTAGAAAAGGATTTGGATGCGGTTTGTGAAGACTTCAGATTGTTTGAGTTTTTCCTCTGGGGAACACTGTGAAGTCTGGAGGCGTTCTGAATGACTTACAATCTAGTCCGTTTTGTTCATTTCAAAAATTCTCTTTCAGAGGTGGAACACTGAGAGAAAAGCCAGCCGCCCACCTTTCCCCTACAGAACGCTGGGAAGTCTTGCTTCTGCAGAGCGGCTTCTTGGGAATTTGCAAGGCTTTGAATACAGTTCTCTAATTAAAGGGCTGGCGTGTCTTTAATTCTCCTCGGCAGCTCTCCTTTGACCTTATCCAGGCACTTCAAGGGAAGATACTCTTCCCAGAGAACTCGAAGTGCCCCTGTTTGGATGCTGATTTCCTTCACGATGCCCCCAGCAAACCCCATGCCTTCTAGATCCTTGGCTGGTGGTAAAATTATGATCTCTGTAGTTCTACGCAGATCTATGAAGTGAATTTCTGCTCTCAGGAAACTGCTGGCTAATCCTTTCTGTTAGAGATCGGTGTAGCAGTAATTTGTCGTCAATAGCTGTAATTAGGTTTATCTACCCTTTTAACCAATACCATAATCTTTACCAGATTGTTATTGTTGGGGGCATGGGGAGGATTTCTGGAAAACTAGTTTGAAGATTGATTTCAAAGCCATTGAGCCCGCTGGGGATTCTTCCCTTTATCCTCCCCTTGCTCATGTCCCTCTCAAATATTCAAATGCTTCCTCAGAATCAAATGTCATGGAAGCATGTCATGTATCTGAAAAATAATTAATATAATTGACAGGCACGTCGGTGTTCTGCTGAGGTGTGTTTCTCCTAATCCCACGGCGCAATCTTTACCATCGATCCAATTGTTAGGAGGCTTGTCACTCTCCTCCCCCCATACCTGGGTTACATATTCGCAAAACCCAGGGTCCTTCAATTGCAGAATATTTACACGTGCACCACGATCCTCACTGAGGTTTCCTTGCCCTTCCGTGCTGGGGCATGTGTGCGTAACACTGTGTGTGGGTGTGAGAGGTGGGTGTGCAGCATGCACATGACACTCACCCGGATCTGACGCCGTATTCATTGTGTGAATTGTGTAGAATCCTGCACAGCACACGATGCGTGCAGGCACTGGGATCCAGGCGATGGGAGTTCAGCGTGTGAAGTGTCCAGGTTGCACCTGGGCTAGCTGGAGCCTGCCAGCCCCGGCAAGCCCACTGAGAGCATCTGTCTCACCACCGCCTTGCTCCTGCTGTCTCCGCGGCAGGCCCTCCGATTCTTCTGACTATGAGCATAAATCATCCACCTGTCAGGAGTTCTCGCTGCCTGGATTATGCAATGTGCCTGCCTTCATTGGGAGGCGGTGTGAGTGGAAGATTGCTGCAAATGGCTTGCATGCATTTTAATGCCATCCCAGCATTTCTTCAGCTTTAATGAGGGGATTACGGTGGTGACAATGACTTTCAGAGACAATGAAAGTCTTCAAGATTCTGGAATTTGCTTTGTATGTTGCTGATAGCTCGGTTTGAGGTCTCATTTTTTTTTTTAATCCCAAATACACCAGTGGTTTAAACATTTTGGGGAAAGGGCAGAACAGCGCACAACGTCAGCCATCCACAGCTCTATTTATAATAGTTTCCTCCAAACCGAGGAACGGGAATCAGTCAAAGTGATTGCAGGTCCTCAGTGACTTTTACCTTTCCCTCAGGAGCTGACTTCACACATACTGGGGAGTCCCTCTTTTTTATTCTTGGCCACTTTTTCTTCCTGTTATGAGAACAAACAATAAAACTGGAAACTCTGCTATAATTTTAGCCGGCCTGTTTTTTGATTAGTAAGGATGACTCCAACTTTTAAAGAATCTCTTTTGTGGCATAAATTTAATCCTCTCTCTATACTCAGGATAACGTGTACAGCAAGGATTGAGAGTCCACTTCCTCCCTCTTAATTTTTAATTAAGAAAATGCTCTAGCTGCATCAACTTTATATGCGTAGGATGCATTTGAAAATTCGGAATTATTATTTTCTTTAATTGGCCGACGCATTCCATAGGCCCAGTTTGCACATTCGCATAACTCAAAGGTGAAGCAACCAGGGTTGTGTTTTCTTAAACTGAGGGAGTGAGAATTTGTGTGCTGTCCCTGCTCCTGAGTAGTGAGGGTTTGTGTGGGGCCATCACCATGCGCAGACACGTAAGTTGCGCTCATCAGAGGAATGAAAGGTAACATTACTCTAAAAGTGGGCCTTGTACCCATGAGCCAAGGATTTCCACTGCTTTCGATCTGTTTTCTTTTCTTCAAAGCCTTCGGGACCATCCTGCATGTGCTTATTTGCTTCAGGCATCTTCAGGGACCCTGTGGATTTGAGAATGGTGGTCCTTTTCTGGCCCCTGGCCTGTGTCTTCATCCTAAGTCCCTCTCCACCTCTTCCATTGCCACAGCCAGAGAACTCTCACTCTTCCTTGGGTTCACATGGGGAAATTTCATTAAAATTGGAACCACCCATTTTCTTGAAGACTAGACATGCACATTGTTTGTACTGTGTGTGCACAGACATAGATAAATTGTATATGCATATACGTGTACCTATGCATGTATATTTTATATGTAATGTACTTACATATATTTATATAATATATATCAAATACATCTTTATGTGTGCATATGCATTTTACAAATAAACATATATGTACATTACCTCCGTCTCCTTTTGGAAAATGGCTGAATTAGGTTTTTATACTAATGCAGAACACACTGAGATTTGATGTACTGTAGAGGGGTAAATAAAGAAAGAGAATTAAACAATACTTTAGAGAAACTGGGCTTCTCTAACAAAATTCTTGACCATTAAAGTTCTTTTTTCCTTTCACAGTAGTACTTTGAAATGTCTTAATTACACACAGAATTCTTTAGTGTGTTGAAATGTGACAAAACACACTTCCCCGGTAAGGGGAAGGCATGAGGTCAGAAGAGTCACTTGGATCCTGAAGACATAGCTCCCTGTGCCATGAATGTGGTCACAGCATTTCTAGTGCCCAGAGGAAGTGACTTGGTAGAGACAGGGTTTGAAGGAAGCCACTTCCTGTGGGTGTTTTCTGAGGTCCCGTTGGCCCCGGGGAAGGAACCTGCGTCTGGGAACTCATTGGACAACTGAGAGAAAATTAACCTTTCACTGCTCACCAGTTTTCATGTGACAGAAAAAGTATGGGAACTTCTTCTCTTCCTCTCTTCCTCTCTAGTGACCAATGGCCTCAGCTTCCTAGAGCACAAAATGTGTTTCATCATCATTTTTCTCCACCGTCACTGACAGATCTAAATTTTTTTTTTTTAATTTTTAAAAAAAGCAAACAGGAACGTTTGAAGAGATAAATGCAACACAACACTGACAAAATCTGGCGAAAAATCTCACTCTTTTATCTATAGAGAAATTAGGTTTATCATCAAGAAAGCATTCTCCTTTCATTTTCTGAAAGGTGCTTTTTGACAGACCCTTTGCAGTGGACGTCACACTCACAAAACATGCTGTCACAGGGCTATTTGAATATGGTGACAGGCTCATTATCATGTTGAAGACTCCTGACAGCCCTGCAGAGGGGAAATGGACAGGCCTGCCAATCAGCTGTTGAAAAGACTCCGGTTGAAATAGGGTTTTTTGTTCCAAGAACAGTAGTACAAATTGACTACATTAATTCTTTGTATTATAGCCGTGCGCGCTGTGGTTAAGGGCTCCGGGCTGGCCTCCATCATCAGTCCTGTTTTCAGCGGGTTTATTAGCTCGCCGTAAAAACGTGTTCCCAGCTGCAATCTGGCAGAGGTTGAGGCCTTTTGCTATAACATTTAGTTATGTGTTTGTGTTAGTTTTACTAACAGTTTAAAAAAAAATAAATGTCGAAACGAAGTGTGATGGGCAGGTAGAGGAGACTCCCGAAGTCTCTGTGTAATGCGGTGATCCTGGTACGGTGGAAGAGAAGAGTAAGTCAGGCGGACACCCTGTGGTCGCGACACAGGGCACTGAGGGCTTGCTGATCAGGGGGCCAAAGATTCCATGCGTGATCAAGATTCACAAAAGTGTCTGCCGTGACTTCGCGGTTGAAAACGCAATGTTTGCAGTGGCTTTGCCGCTCTGGCTCCTCTTGGTGGTGGTGGAAGTTTTCATTTTTGTGTGACCTACTGGGGAAGCTGTCACCCTCCAAAACTGCATGTGTAGTCTTTTATTTTGCTAAACTCTTTCCAAGAATTGACTCACTAGAGTACAGACAACCATGAGAATTGTAAGCTGGTGGTTTTTAAGTTTTAGTTTTTTGTGTGAGCCTCCTGACAGTGGGCAAGACTTCCCTGTCTCCATCTCAAGGGTATCTCAAATGCTATCATCAAACTCTAACGTTCACGTACAGCCAGGAGCCTGCATTCCTGAGTTTTGCATGACTGTTTCTAATGATCCTTGCTCTTCCGGGTAGAAAGACCCTTCAAGAACCCACAAGAGGCACATTAATTTTCCTCTGCCATTTGGTGTATTGCAGCATTTACACACCTGATTAGAGTCTGCTCTGTTGAAAAAAAGTCAGCATTCCCACCTAAAAGCCAGGTTCTCCCTGAGGAGTGACTCAGATATTGGAGCTAATAAGTCCAAGAGAGAAATTCTACTTATCTTTCAGAGTTAGCCCATTCTGCTTTGCCTCGGAAACTGTACTTTCGATTTGCTTCACAGAGGGCTATCTTCTCTCCATCTACCCAACAAGCAACATTATGTGGCACCTAAATTTTGGGGGGGGGTACTGGGGATTGAACCCAGAGTATTTGTACTGAGGTCCAGCCCTGTTTTATCTCCAATAAATCTCTAAACTGCCCAGGCTGGGCTCCAATCATTAAACTTACAACTGAGGAGCCTGACACTGGTCCCCCTGCCCTGGGCTGTGTGACAGCCCCGTTAGGAATGAGTAGGTGACAAGTGTTGCATGTGGAAGGGGACTTGGTAACAAAGCATCCTGGAGCTCAGGGAAGGGCTTGGGACTCTCCTCTAGGTGAAGGAGGTGTTTCTGAATGCTTTGTTCTCCTGTTCTGGCTCAGATTTGATTCAGGAAACACGTACAGGAGCCAGCGGGAGACACGATGAACCTGCTGTGACTTCCAGGATGAATTTCATTCCTTCCCTTCCTAGCTTACTTCTAGGCTTCCTGTCCCCAATCTCATATGAACACAGGGGTTTTTATTCCTAGGATGGTGACATTCAGGGTTGTGCTCATCCATGCACATCTGAACTCTGGAAGTGAGTCCTGGGGGGAGTCAACTCCAGCCAACTTTCAGCTTGAGTCCTTCAGACGTTGTCCTGGCACCGTCTTTAAGATTTTACTCGTCTGTTCACAGAGTGTTCATGACAAGGATGGAGAGGCCCAGAATCAGCATTCGTGGCTGTGGACTCACATCTGCTTCAGCCTAAGTCCATTATTCTAATCAGGAGAATTCCACACTCAGGCGAATCAGAGCGTGTCTGCAGACAGCTCACAGCCAGGCTGTGGGATTTTTGTACAGTTCTTATCCTCCAAAAAGCTAACGTAACATTCTGCACAAAGGAACCCGCAGTGCATCCAGGCTGCACTCACGCCCTGGAGCTGCCACTGCTGCGAGTCCAGGCTCACCTCACTTCCTATAGATATGAAGCAGAAACCACAGGAATAGCTTCATCCTCCTAATATTTTAAGACTTTATCATTCAATATAAGGTAAACAAGTCCCTTCTACATCATTCCTAAAATCTACTCCACAATCATCAAATAATAATTTATATTCACAGGGTGTGATAAGAAGCATCCATACTAAAGAAAGGTATTATTTGCCTTTTATTTCTTGATAGAGTAGGCTTTACTGACCCTCACTCTCATGTTCTTACTGGGTTGGCCATATTTTTACATGGTTTTAAATAGAGAGCCAGAATTCTGGATTTCTGTCCAGCTATATGAGAAATGGGATTCATTTTTAAAGTAGGAGTCTATGTACCTAAATTTTGTGCCCCATGTTTATTTCTTTTTAAATCACATTATTTATTTATTTATTTACTTATTTTTGAGTCAGTATCTTGCTATGTTGGCCTGTCTGGCCTCCAACTTGCTTCGATGCTCCTGCCTCAGCCTCCTGAGCACTGGGATTACAGGCCTGTGCCACCTAGGTTTATTTCATAATCCTGCACAGCAGAGCGTTTTGTTCCTTTTTCTCTTAAATCTGGTGCTGCACTGTGAAAATCAGTATTCCACTAGGGAGCAGAGCAGAAGTGGGGCCCAGCGGGAAGCGGCATGTTGATCAGAAGGAAGGCTGAGAACAAGGAGTGGTGTCCAGAGGGGAAAGGTGGGAGTGCGTGGGGAAGTGCTGAGAGAAAGACTTGGGAGGAGCAGAGACCCTGGAAGCTGTAAAAATGGCACCTTCTATACGGTTGAAATTTAAACATTGAGAGTGGCCGGCAGGCTACTCTGATTGAGTGAGAAGTCCTGTTTATGACTGACTCCTGCTGCTGGTGGGGGTCTTTGCGGGAATCCCACCCTCAGAGCTGTCTGGACCACGCACTTCCATTTTGGAGCCCAAGGTGTTGAAAATGGGCTGGAACCCTGCTCTTGAGATCCCCTCCCTTCTGTAGACCTCCAGACCCTAGCCCCCCAGACCACTTCCTTTTTCCACTCTGTAAGGTTCTCTGGCCCTACCAGGGTCACTTTGCACAAAGGTACCACAAAACCATCCCTGTGTGGGTGGGGTGCTCCTCTAAGCCTAGGTCTCTGGAAGGCTGAGGCAAGAGGATCACAAGGTTGAGCCCACCCCCTACCCCCACACGATTAGTGTGACCCTGTCTCAAAATAAAATAATGAAAAATGGGCCAAGGGTGTAGCCCTGGAATCAACCCCCACTCCTGGGGGCGGGGTGGGACTTAGTTCAGTGGAGTAAACCCAGGGCCCGTGCTGCTAACCTTCTATTGTTTATTATTTGTATTTTTCTGGGTCAGTGTTCAAGACTGCTGGGGACATCAGAAACTGCTCAGTTGCTGTCCGTCTCTGGTTTTTCTATAAAGTCACCTGCCAGCCTCTAATTTTTTAATTAACAAATGTCCTTTTATAAAGCCCTATACAAAACGGTGCTGCTTCATATCCCTAAATGTTGCCCACCCAATCTTTCTGCTCCTTTTAATATGATAAAAGCTCCTCCTGTATGACTCACGCAACTTCAACCCCTGGATGTTTTTTCATGAATAATGAGTAAGTTATTATCCAGTTTGACTCTTTCTCTTTACTTACCTAATTGATTTCTCAGCACAATCTTGAATCTGACACTTAGTCTTACTACATTTAAAGACCATCTTCCCACACGGGGTCCTTGTGTGGTCCTGCATAGGTGGTGTATGTTTTTCGGGCTGGAGGCATCGTCTTCAAGTCACCATAGCCAATTTGGAGCACGACCCACCATGGAAATTTCTGATCCACCTCTGGGCTCCTCCTTCCCTGAAAATTTATTAACTTAAATATAAATTTATTAAATCACATCATTTGAGAGTGATAGTGCAGCTGGCTGAGTTTGCTGAGGGCTCATCATTCAGCCTCCGGTTCTTCTGAATTTATTGGTGGCCACTCCAACTGTTTTTGAACTGAATTTCTCCAAAACTTTTGTGAGGGACACACATGGATCCATGTTTTATGAAATCCTCTTTCCCCTCTCCTGGATTATCTAGGCATGGTCCTCCCTAGGTTGTTGATCTATCTTTCTTTCTTTCTTTCTTTCTTTCTTTCTTTCTTTCTTTCTTTCTTTCTTTCTTTCTTTCTTT